>BROF01002694.1:141501-161600 GCA_024346535.1 Eptatretus burgeri | reverse complement strand
GTCGAAATCCGTCGGAGTTTTTCCATAATACTGTTCACAAACAAACAAACAAACAAACAAACAAGCAGTCATAGACTGGTACTTACGAAATCGTCAACTTGACTTCTGACCTTGTCTAATAAAAGCTGTCTCTCGAGAAGGTTGCGACGCAAACCAGAAGTTTCTACGATGATTCTGTATCAAACCATCAAAAATCGTAACGTCGACCGTAGCAAAAATCTCCATTTCTCCACGCAATTATACCTCAACGTAACTCAACGACGCGTCTGCTCGAGCGCACTGTATCATGGGACGACCCGTGACGCGTCGAGTGAAATATTTTTTTATACGATATTAAAATGTCTCCAAAACATCCGATTTTTACCAGAATTTCGACAACCGAGTTTTAAGCATCCTAAGCGATCGCAAAAACCGAAGGCAAAATTAAAATCGAAGTTAAAACGAACTCGTAACGTCGAGCGAAGCAAAATACTCCATTTCTCCACGTGAATTTATGGAATTATGTTTGACCTCACTGTGACCTTGACCTTTGACCGATTTTGACCAAAATCTAATCAGCACTAGCCATCACCCTCCTGAATCACGTGGTGTAATTTGACATTGGTAGCTTCTTCCGTTCTCGAGTTATCGTGCCGACAGACAAACAAACAAACAAACGTACAAACAAACGGAAGTCATCAATATACTTACGAAATCTTTAGATTTCATAAGTCACAAACAGAAAGGGGTGAAAACAGTAACCTCCATCCATCTTCGAAGATGGCGGAGGTTAATTATGTGACTCGACATGTGCAGGAAGGCTGTACACACCGTGAGCGAAGGCGGCTGGCACGCTGCCAGACAGTGATCGTCGACAGCGAGCGTGGGAACCATATGATCACATCACAATCAGCCAATCACAGGCGTCGCCGCTATCGTCTGGCTGATGGGTGGAGTAATGTTCACGCTGAGTATGAACATACTGGCACCCTCTTGCTTTCCTGTGAGTTATCGAGCATCCTGATGCTTGCAGTTCTTCGTTTTGCTCTTATTTGTCGTTTTTTATTCTTGACGATGGCCGACGGATATATTCGGCACCACGACAGTGCAACTTGCAAACGCGACAAAAAGAAGAGGCGTGAAACAGAAACAAAAAGACTGTCTGGATCCATCTTGAAATTTTTTTCACCTCACCAGAGTTGAGATGAGCAAACAGAATGTGCGCATGCAGAGTCTTCTGTGTCAATGTCGAGGGATCAAATAATCTCGCACTGCATTACATTTTGAAAGCTGATGATACCAATACCGTCGCATCAAGCAACGAGAGAAGCATTGGAAAAACTGCATGCAGTGCTGTGGCTCGTAGTTTCAATCCTGATCCTGCTGAATGGACTCTTTCCACAGAACTCATGGATAATTTCATCCAGAATCCTCCCTGCCAAGATAGGAGCGCAGATTTTTCATATACGGCCCGAGTGTATCCAGATAAAATACGGTATTTTCGGTGCGAACAGTTTCAGCGGAAACTCACAAACGGGGAAATGGTGAACGGGGACTGGATGCTGTTTTCTCCATCAAACGGAAAACTTTGCTGCTACGTGTGAAAATTCCTATGTCCCGATGGCGATGATCACGAAAGCCATCACAGTAATTTTCGAATCGGATTCAATGATTGGAAGAATGCCTCTGCACGTCTAACGTCGCACGACCGTGGGACTGCCCATATTCTCGCAATCAAAAAGTCGCTCAAAATGAAGGTGACAGGCAGGATTCACACATCATTTGAACAGCGGTACCTCCACGAGGAAGCTTACTGGACTAATGTCCTGAAGCGAATTGTCACTGTAATATTGTTCCTCGCTGAAAGTGGGCTTCCGTTCCAGGGCACGACTGAGCAGTTGGGTTGTGCTAACAATTTGGAAACTATCTTGGTTGTCTTGAACGAGTCTCAAAATTCGATCCATTTCTCGCCCAGCATCTTGAAGTGTATGGGAACAAGGGAAAGGGAAGTGTATCGTACCTGTCAACAACAATATGCGACGAGTTTATCCTACTGCTGGCCGAAAAAGTGAAATCTACCATCGTGCGAGAAATAAAAGATGCTAAATATTATGGTGTTTCCATCGATTCGATGCCAGATGTTTCGCATATCGATCACTTGATGGTAATATTTTGATATGTGATGCAAGATGGTAATACCGTCGAAAGGTTTCTACAGTACGTCGTCATTGAGCATCACGATGGTGAATATCTGTTTGGAAAATTGCAAGAGGGACTGGAAGACAATGGGATTGATCTCATGGATTGTCGAGGGCAGTCATACGACAATGCAAGCAACATGTCCGGTGTCTATTCAGGCGTACAAGCAAGAGTCTGTAAAATTAATCCATTTGCTCAGTGGGTACCATGTGCTGCGCACAGTTTGAATCTGGTAGGAGTCGCTGCCGCAGAGAGTTGCTTGGAAGCCGTCAAATACTTTGGACTTATTCAAGCCGTGTATAACTTTGTCAGCATCTCCCCAAAGATGGGTCATTTTAAATAAGTCACTCGATGAACGTGCCGTCAAACTCAAATGTTTGTCCGAGTCTGATACGAGGTGGTCAGCTCGCATGGACGCTTGTAAAGTGTTTTCCGCAAGCTACAAGGACATAAAGAAGGCGCGAATGAAGATAGCCGAGCGCTCTAAAGACACTCCGTCAGTGAGACTGGAAGCCAAAGCATTGGCTGAGAAGATGGAACTGACCAAAACAGCAATCATGTGCGCTGTCTGGTCTGATCTAATTGTCAACATTGATCGAGTAAACAGATGTCTCCAACAACCTGGAATGGATGTCGGAGCGGTTAGCAGCATTATGATGCCCTCTATGAATACATAGAGTCGCTTCGAAATGATGAAAGATTTGATGCATTTCAGGACCGCGCCAAAAAGATGGTTGAGTCCATCTAATCATTTACGCTGATGATAATCGTCGGGTCAGGAAGCAAAAGAAGGCCTTCGATGAAAATGATGAGGAAGAAGAAACCCCAAAATCTGGCAGGGAGAAGTTCAGAGTTGACACGTACTTCTCCATACTCGATCGCCTTCTGACAGAAATCCATAGGAGAAGAGAGAGTGATCAGAAAATCACGAATCTGTTTGGATTCATCCCCACGGCCAACAGCCTCGACCATGATAAACTCTCTCGTAGAGCAGAGAAACTGGTTTCAGCGTACCCTGCTGACGTTGAAATGGACATAGTTCAGGAAATAGAACTTTGCTCAAAATACTCCAAGTTCATCGATGCATCGGACATGCTCAAGTACATTATTCACAACAATTTGACACAGACATTCCCCAATATTTTTGTTGCCCTCCGAATATATTGTTCGATGTTTGCTCCGAGTTGCGAGGGTGAACGCTCCTTCAGCACACGAAAGCGCGTGAAAAATTGTCTTCGGTCAACCATGGGGCAGGTGCGTGTGTCCACGCTCGCTCTGCTTTGTGTTGAATCTGAGCTGATGAAGCAAATCGATTTCTCCGAAGTGATCTCGTCGTTTGCCAACCAAAAGGCACGAAAGAAGGTGTTTTAGCAGGGTGGAAATTGAATATACATACATTCCTCCGAATTTGTTTTCTGTATCGTTTGTTTCTCAATTTGGAAGCCGAGTTGGATTTTACAGGCACTTTTATATTTGAAAGTCAGACAAATCGCCATTTACCGCAGTCTGTTCCGATTAAATTTCATGTTCAAAATCGTCGTCTTCGTCACTCTTGAATTTGGCCTACGAAGACCTTAATCCGGGCTTGTGGCAGCTGTCTGGACGTTTGGTTGTTTGTTTGCCCGATCACCTCAGCCTCAGGAAACATGAATTGATGGTCTTGTCTGATACTGTGCATTGCGACCTGGGAGAGTGGATCCTTTCTCCGTACAGCTAACTGGTGTTCGTGTTGTTTGTCTTTAGTCTCTTTGAGGTCTTTCCAATGTAGTAGGCTGCACAGTTGCTGCAATTTGTTTTATAAATGACAGATGATTTGTCCTCCAGATTTAATCAGTCTTTTGGTTGCATGATCCTGCGTTTAATGGTAGCCTCAGGTCTATGTGTGATGCCGACTTCAAACGGGACTTACAGGTGAGCAGTAGCTTCTGATATGTTGGTCACGTATGGAAGGGCACGCCAGAACTTTGGTTTGGGTTCCACGATAACTTGAGAGCCAAAGAAGGTCCATAACTTGAGCTTTTGTCATATATCTATATATAAACAAGCATTGAGTTCAGCTCAACATCCCTCTTCCTGCTCTCTCAACTGTCCATTATTACCTCTCACCATATTTCACTCCAGGAAAGAACTGATAATTACTTGTAAATAAAAGCTTTAAAAAAAATGAAAAATCAGTCGTAGAGAGAGCTTGGCAAAACTGCACAAAGGAGAATGACACTCGGCAAAGGGCATACCTCTGCCAGGTGGAACAGTTCACGTTTTCTATCCCCCTGATGGGCTGGATCCGAACCAAAATCCAATCCGCTTGTTCTTGTCACCTATTCAACTCATCCATCTTGTTTTGTCATAACTCGTCCACAACTTTTTGAGATTATAGTGATATATTTTGTTTTTGGTCCAATCAATCAATTTTAGAAATTAGGCCTGTGTTGACCTTTTGACCTTAAAATGAATTGGTAGTTCAATTCAGCGACCTGACATGAAAATGCTTTTCAAATTTCAAGTGAATCGGATGAAAATGGAGGATTTTAGAAAATTTGGCCTTTTGGCCTGTTTAGTTAATAATTAATAGGTGATTTAATTCATTGACATGCTCTTCAAATTACAAGTTAATTGGATGAAAATTGAGGATTTTAGAAAACTGGCCCAAATTGACCTTTTGCCCGACATTTACCTCAAAATTAATCGGTGGTTGAATCTATAGACCTGAAATGCAAATGTTTTTAAAATTTCAAGTCAATCGCATGAAAATTGACAATTTTAGAAACAATTTAAAAATTTGGCCTATTTTGGATGGACCTTATGGCCTATGTTGACCTATGATCACCTCAAAAGTAATAGGTGTTTGAATTCACTGACCTGATATGCAAATGCTGTTCAAATTTCAAGTCAATCAGATGAAATTTGAGGATTTTAGAAAATTTGGCTCAAATTGGCCTTTTGGTCTATGTTGACCTTTTCGGTAGATTGAATTTTAAGAAACTTCAATGCGGGACCGTCGCAGGGTCAGTGACATTAATCTGTGAAAATTTAAGGAATATTGGTTGAACAGTTTGGGCTGAAGGCGAGTGGACACACAAACAAAAAACAAATGGAGGTGATCAACATACTTGTCAAAAAATTTTTTTGCCAAGGAACAAGAGAGAAAGAGGCCATTTGCTTTGGATGTTGAAAATGCAAATCTGATCTTGATGAGGAAAGTTTCCAGCTCAACAGACCCATCATTAGCCACCCTCCCCCAACAACCTCCTGCCACACAGCAGGAGACTGGGTTTTGGTGTGTGTCTTGTCTTGTCTTGTACAGAGCTTGAGCTTTCGTCATCATATATGATGAACATTACTTAATAATTTGGTCAAATATCAAAGGGCAAAGTCACAGTGAGGAAAAATAGTCCTGATAAGCCCCCCCCCCCACCCAATCGGTGTTCGGTCGTGTATACATATATATATATATATATATATATATATATATATATATATATATATATATATATATATATATATATATATATATATATCTGTACATATGTCGGACGTGTCTGTATTTTGTTAAGAGCGTGAATGGAAAACCATTCAGTGAAGGAAATTGAAACTTTACCACATGTTATATGACCATTTGATATAGTGGTCACTCTTTTGAGGTTGACACAGCCAAAGGTAATCATTGGCCAATTTTCTAAATCCTCAATATTCATCTGATGGACTTGAAATTTGAACAGGATTTTCATAAAAATTACAATCATGTGTCACATGGTTTGGCAGCCATGTTGGATCTCAGGGAAAATCTTTGAAAATCTTCGGAGAGAAACCACTTAATTGATTAATGCAAAATGTAACAAATTGATCAACTAATAATGGGAAATATGCTTTGATAAAGATGATGTCATTGGTCACATGGTCTGGCAGCCAGATTAGATCAAAGAAAAAAGAAAAAAACCTTGAAAAACAAGAGTTGGCTCACACCAAGTCCTCTCAAGACTGTGTGCGGTATTTATTCCATGAATACCATCAAGTTGCTTTTTGGGTTTTTTTGTGCAACCTTTGAGATCGAACACAACAGGGGGTTTACAATGAACATGGACAGATGTATATCCATCAATGCATTTGCTTTGAATGATATTTTCTATTTTCACTTTCCTCCTCCATGTGCATCAATTTTTAAAACCAATAAATTTAAATCCTTCAATGTTAATTTAGACTTGTTGGAAGTTGAAATCTCCCATTGGATTCCCGGACCAAATAAGCTTTGTCGATAAGAGTGCCCACTTAACTTTATATTCAAACCCACTCCTGTAACCAGTGATCTGATCCTATCCAGACATAATCCATTGTACCTTTTGTTAGTTTCTATATTTTATCTGAAAGTTTCTTCTTAATTCTTGAATATTTCAATCAATGATTTCTCCCAGCAATCAGGCAGAGATGCTGAAAACATGTTGGAGGAGAAGCGAAGGAGGGTGTGCCAATTTGTGAATGAATCTGTGGATCTGATGAAGAGTCAAATCAACAAAAGGAAAATGGAGAAGCTTTCTCTTCTTGGGAAGCAGAGAGAGAAACTGGAGCAGCAGATGGAGTCTCTACGTCAAGGAAAATCGACGATGCAAACAGCACTCCAAGACCTGGAGGCCATTTCATTTCTTCAGGTGTGTTTTACCATAAACATATTACAAAAGTTATATTTAAAATACATGGTTAAGGGGGAGTCTGTCATCATTTCAGTAAAATCCTTCATAATTTGAGGAGCTGTTGCATGTCGTGGTCAATAATAATATAGATACAGGTTACATTACAATGCTTCAAAAATTTTTATAAAATGGATTAGAAAGGTCAGTGAATGCATTTCCACGTGTGTTTAGGTCATGCATGAAGTGAGATTTTGGTTTTAATCAAATTGATTGTTTGGGATGAGAGTGAGTTTGTATCATGGGCTCTAAAGCAAAGATACAGCACAACTACTAGGACACTGTTAAGAGTTTCCATTTGTTCCATTCAAGGATATTATCCAAGGGATGCTCATGGAGACTTCCAAGTACCATTGATAGCATGGCTTTCATCAAGTGCTGGATCATCTTTAATATTTTGGTTTATCCAGTGCCAAAGTGACCTGTGTGTAACACCTGGAGAATATTAATATGAATGATGTTCAACCAACTACTTAACATACTCTGTACCTGAATGATTCAGTGTTATTCATGTGAATACTGTTTGGTTACAGATTTATCCAATCAGGTGTTTTCACCAAAGGGAAGTGCAGCACTGCTTGAAAAATGAAAATCAAATTTATCCTTTTCTTACCAAATTTAAAATGCCTTCCTTTATTACCTCGTGCATGTGAAGCGAAAAGTGCAGTGAAGCATTTTGTTCCTTTCTGTCTTGTCTGTTTATGATCGAGGAACAGCTTAATGAAATTGAATGCTGTGTTTTAAACACAAGCAGGAAGGATGAAAAGTTTGCTGTTTCCCTGAACTTTGGCCCTGAATTCATCCGAATTGTGCATGTGCAGAGAGAAGTGAAAGAATATTTATTGGTCTGTCTGCCTGGCAGTCAAACAAAATTGAAAATAATTCCAAACAGGAAACTTACTGTTTTTATACACGTCAAAAAGGAAACAAATAACTTGTGTAATGTGTTAGATACCGTGGTGGAAGAGACATTGGGTAAAATGGTGGTAAAACCCAGAATTTATTTATTTCCATGTCTTGAAACCTTTATTTTAATTGACTTTTATACTTGACCACTGTAGAACACACATCACTTTCATAATACTTCCAAGAACCACGCCATACATTGATATATATTGTCGCGGATCCGAGGTTCGATGCTCGCCACGAGAGGAAGCACTCTGGTCCCTCCTGAACGCCCGGTCCTGAGGCCAACGAGCACAGGTAACTTCACGCGCCTGCGGGTTGCTGAGAAACCATGAACGCCGATTGGTACTGCCAATCCTGTCAAAGTTACACCACTTCACGTGATACCTTACCTGTGGACGGCTGCATTAACATGGGTTGCGTTCTCTCAGCGCACACCCGGATTACTGCCAAGTGATGCAGTAAGTCTGTGCTGGCTAATAAGAGCAAATCACATGGGGTAGAACTTCCCGGCTAACATTAGCATGTGGACTTTGCTCAATCAATGGAGGAAAAGATGTGACGAGCTGGGTACATTTATAACACAACAAATTGATTACAATGAATAAAGCAACCAGCAGGCAAATATTTACGAAGACACAAGGACACAGAGCAGATTTATTCCGATAGAAAGAACTTCGACAATCTTAACACTATACAAGACAGGCGCGATCAGAAACACAGCCCGAGGAAAGTTAGAGAGCAAGAGAGAAAGAAAGTACGAGGTGTTGACAAACTCCATGGTACTTGGCACAGCCGACAGGCCCACGCTTCCCAGTCGCTTCGGAGGGGGAGGATGGAAGAAAACTAGGGGTTTTCTTTTCTTTTTTCCCGTAAACCCACTGGTCTAAGGTGTGTGATATGAGGAGGTGCCATGAGGTGCAGGTGGGGTGCAGAGAAGGAAAAATGGGAAGAGGTGTGTGTCTGTGTGGTCGCTCTTTTAGCTCTTTACATCCTCAGCAGATGAGAGACAGAATGTATAACAAGACAGCTCAACAATGACATGTGAGAAGGTTTGTAAATGTACTTCTAATGGTCGGATATGATTTGAACGGGGATTTTGGCGGCAAATGCTCATGAAGCTGTCGGTTGCTGAGGTCTGTGGCGTGCTTGCATGCGTGAAGGAGAGGTCGTGTGTGCAAAGTAAAGTGAAATAAAATAGATAAAAATAGAAATAGAGACCTGCCGAAAAGCCCTCGCAATGCATTTTTTTCCCGTAAACCCACTGGACTTGAGGAAATGGGTATCTAAAACGAATACTAATGAAAGAACTGCCTCGGGATCGCTGTATGTTGTCTGCCATAGCCAAGGAGTGTCGGCTTCGCAGAACCCAACAATATGAGAAGGTGTGGCATGTGAGAGGGTGCAGTATCAGGGGTGAAGAAGAATCTGCCAAATGGTGATGCACGATGCTGATTGATGGTGTGTTCTATGGTGATCAATAAAACCTCCATCTCCTAAACTGTGACTCAACATCGCCTTATTACAGTGTATAAGGGTGATGAATAAGACTGCTCCAGTCACGCTAAATTTCTGGATTTTGTTTGTTGATGATCTTTAAAATCGTGATGTTATTAAAATTGAAGTATGCAACTGAACACTGTGGAGGGTGTCATGTTCGGTGATCTCTCCAGTATTTAATAAATAAAAAGAAACATTCATTTATTCATTCAAATACCTTGATCTCATCCTTTGTTTTCTTCCATTTCAGGGTTCCAAGGACCTGCTAAAAAGGTTGGACTATATTGATGTTAATCAACACCTTATCAGCACATCCTGATGTTTTTAACCCAATCATGCTTGAAAGATTTGAAGATATTTATAATCCTCACCTTGTCAAACTGTTTACACTTCACAAAAAAACATTCTCAAAAACGCCAAGCTTGTTGTCTCCATGGTGTTTTTATATCCCACGTTATGTGAGTGTACCTGGAATCATCACTGGAGCCTGAAGGAAAGAAAGGTTATTCTAATCTTCCCGTTTAAACCCACTCACTATTTATATATTTATTTAAGATGGAAATTATCCATAAAAGATCTTCCGCTTTTGGCTTCTCACAAGGCAGACGAGGCCAACTTCGCTCCTTCTAGGATAAAAGTTTCCCCCCAGATTAGTTGTTTTTTTTATTTGCTTCATGTTGTGTTAATTTATGTTCTTATGAGTCCTGAATGTGTTCATATATTTGTTGTTTTGTTGGTGTACAGTCGAGGCTCATGCAGGAGTGAGAACAGAACTGACTCAGGATGAAAAATAACTGAATAAAGAGGGGAACGCCAACAGCAGGGATGAGGGAACGGACACAGAGACTGACACAGACACATGGAAAAATGATGGTGATGGGTGGACACGGGGTGAACAAGATGTTACTTGTTCAATTTACTCATTTGTCGTCATGTATATATCTGGTGTTGGCTTAATGGTTAGCGTGGCATGCTTTGGATCCTATGGTCCTGAGTTGAAATCCCGCTCAGTTGTTGAATTAATACCAGGTGGGGTTAACTCGGCCTGTCATCCTTCTGAGGTCGGCAAAATGAGTGCCAGTATGCTGGTATACTGTGTCGGAGTGGCGACCAGTCCAGGATTGTGCCCAATAGCCAAGGAGACTGCTTTAGCAGCACCAACGCTCTGCATGGAGTATGGTCCCAATCTCCTCCTCCTCCTCCTCATTTGTCGTCATGTGCTTGACTCTTCTCCTCCCTTGATTTCCTTCCCCATTTCTGATCTATCAATGAACAGTTTTGGGTTGACTGAGGGAGGAGGGTCATTATAAATGCCATTTGTATTACTCGTGGGACACAAACTTCATGAATTCCTTTAAATCTTGACAAACGCTGTTTTGTTAATTGTTTTTACAACACATGGTCTGGTTTCTTTCTCCAGATCTCAAATCACAATCTTTGTTTCCTTCTCACTTTCTTCTCTGTATAACTTCTTCACATTCCCTATTCTGATTGAATCGTTTTTCAAGCAGCCATACCCCTCACTTTTTCAGTCCTCACCCCTCATCTCCTCATTCCTCATCTCCTCACTCCTCATCTCATTCCTCATCTCCTCATTCCTCACTCCTCATCTCCTCATTCCTCATCCCACCACATTTTGTTCCCTCCTTTGTGATCCTCATTTTATTTGAGTTTGTCTTGTTTTGTTCATTCTTTTCTCTCCTTATTTTCGTTCTCTCCCGTCCTCCTCACCTTAAAGCCATTTATTTCTGCATTGTTGCGATCTCTTTTGTTCATTGATACATTCGAAGTCTCAAACATCCTTGAATATTCTGTTCTGCTCATTTCTCGAGTTCCACGTGGTCCAATTGCTTCTTCTCTCCATGTCCATCAGTGCTCTCTGCTCACCTTCTTTCTCCAACTCCAACTCCTTGTTTTTATTCCTCATATTCCCTTCCAAACCATTTCAAAAAGTTCATGGAACACCTTATCCCACGCTGTCTTGATAAAAAGGACATGGAAGGGTCTTTTCAACCCTTGGTTTGCGTTTCCGAGCAAAACCTATATTTATTTCGAGCCGCGAATTTTGTTCCCTTTCTTCTGTCTATCTCCTGGCAGGAAGTCGAGTCCAGGGCCAACTGACTCCCGTGTCTGTTGCTTACCTCGTGCACTTTATCGCATCTTTCAATCATGTCATTCATTGATTCTTTCTCCAAAGCACACTTCATTCTCTTCAACCCTCACTGACCCACTCTTTCCATACTCTCCATAGTTTTTGTCTGCCTGCTTCCTTTGTACTCATTGATTGAGCTCCTCCAGAATTTTGACTTTTGAATAAAAATATAAAAATGCACTCAATTTATTTTACACTTGCAAATACCACCCATCACTTCACTGACGGGAACACTGACATGGAGGGTGGGGGTGGGGCGGGCAACGTGGGGGGGGAGATTGAGGGGGGAGGGGAGCGAGAAGGGCAGCAGAGTGAGCAAGTGGTGGGGGGGGGGGTGGAGGAAAGGAAAGGCAGACGTGCAGTGGAGCAACAATTAAAGTTCATAGTGTCTCATCAAAATGATTCTGCATGGTATAACAGCGAAGATGGAAACAAAATAATGTTTGAAATCCATTTTATATCGGTCAAACTATAAATACCACCCAGAGACAAACACCGCTCAGACACGTCCGAAGACAAATTCCTGTGGACATTAACACCGCCCGGACACAAACTCTCATCCACACATGTCTTGAGACAAACCCCACCTGGACTTAACCACCATCCAGACACATTCGAATATATGCATCCGAGACAAACTCTTGTCCAGCCAAAAACACCGCCTTGATACATTCGGAGACAGCACTGCCCGGACATGAATACCACCTGGATGCATCTGGAGCCAAGCTGTCCTGAGACGAACACCGCCCGGACGCATCCGGACATAAACACTGCTCGGACACGTTCGGAGCCAAGCTGTCCAGAGACAAACTCCCATCTGGACATAAACACCGCCAGAACACAAACTCTCCTCTGGACATAAACACTTCCTGGACACGTCCGGAGACAAACAACCATCCGCACATGTCCGGAGATGAATACCACCTCGAGACAAACCCTGCCTGGACATAACCACCGTCCAGACATAATGAACATCCGGGGGAAGAGAGATATATATATATATATATATATATATATATATATATATATATATAGATCAAAGAGAATGTCATGCTTTGTGAAACACACACAGACACACAGACACACAGACACACAGACACACACACAAACTTGGCCGATATCGGCAATTTTTCGGGAATCGGCAGGTTGGAGTCAGTGTGATTAACGACTACAGTACGTACTGTATAAAACCCAGAAGCCTTGAGTTGCTTTCACCGAAAAACAGTCACATTTATATAGACGAGCCAAACCCGCTTTCCGTGCAAAGTTTGTTTAGTGAGTGTTCGTTAGGATGTCAATATATCCAGTGTTCACAATGTGATTTGTGGAATTTCTTTCCATACAATGTTTCTTGTTCCATTTTTTTGTGTCAAATGCACTTTCTGAGGTGGTCAGCATGTGCAGAAGAGGGTTTCACAGTGCAGACGCTGTTTTCGAGGAGTGGCATTACGCTTCTCAGCAGTGACGGTCTGTCGACGACAGACGTAATGACGTCAGCAAATGACCGATGATGTCATGACGTCATTACTCCTCAGCGGTGACGTCACCCGTCACCATGCAAACAAATGTAAAAATTAGAAAATCGCCAAAAATTCCCAAACCTGTCTGTCTGGCACAATCTCACATAGCCTATGCTGTACATTAGACCGCAGAGCACCCGTCTGCCGAAAGTGGAGACAATTCGTCCAGCAGTTTCGGAGGTGATACATCCACAAAATATGGCTTAGCATATTAATATAATAATGTTTCAGGGAGATATTCACAAACATTAATCTTTGTAAACAGGTGCATGTGACGGGTGAAAAAAATTGGCTCGGTAATTTAGAAAATACGTTGATAAGACAAACAGCTCAGAAATCGGGCATTATCAAATATATATTTGCTTTGAAAATCACAAAGAGAAACATATAGCCTTTGTAAAGCAAATCCAATAACCAAATGCTTTAGAAACAGGTGCTTTAGAAACACACGAACTGTATCACTATCAACTGACACGAAAAGTCCTGCACAACTCGGTAAGTGGCTTGATCTCAAGCAATTACTCCAATGGAATGCCTGGCTTGGCAACCGATTACCAAATGCCCGTTCAATGTCCGAATTGGACAAATCAACACTTCTTTTTGTAGTTGGAACTGCTGATACTTTCAAATCTGGAGCTTACATTTTGTAGTTCTGCTTCGTTTAAGAAACTCTCTCAGTAATTTATAATATGCACAAATGAAATATTGCCATGAACTCTGGTGTCTCCAGGCGTTTATAAGCACTGCAATATACCCAGCGATTTGTCGCTGTGATGAACAGGCATTCGATAATATGAGTGAGGAAAGTGAAAAAAATTAACCTTGTCATTAAATCGTTGCATCCTGTTCAAAGTCAAAGCATGGTTGAGCAGGCCAAAAAACATGGCGGCTTTCGACCCCAGCGAGGTTACCCAGGAAACGCCTTTAGACCCCAGACAGTGAGATGGCCAAGGATGGTGAAGGATATAATTAAATAAGTCCATTAATGATCTTCAAAAGGGGTGTTTTAATTATCCCAAACACCCAATTTTCACTCTTGCACTTTGAGTTTTCTAAGAATGCATGCAAAGTTTCAGGCTGTTTGGTTTTATCGTTTTGGAGTTATGGAGGACACACACACACACACACACACACACACACACACACACACACACACACACACACACACACACACACACACACTGCCTTTTATTAGTGTAGAATTTTAATTATTTACCACTCTTTTAAAGACAACTTGTTTTGGAATGTAAAAAATATATGATTGTAACAATATTCTCTCCTTCAAAAAATTGTTAAACTGATGTTTGTCCTTTTTATTCCAAGGCTCGAGACTATGTCAAACTTTAAATCTGTGAAGACCACACCGCTCACTGCTCTGGACCTCTCGAAGGAGGAGAAGAATTTGGACGTGCTCATCAAGCTCAATAACAACTTCCTGGAGAAGATACAGAGTAAGTGACACAAACTGGACATTTCATCAAGAAAACAAGAAGGGAACACAAAACGTGACACAAATATGGAAGGAAAATGGGAAGAGAAAAGTCGAGAAAAGGAACAAATAGCAATGTTTGTTTTTTTTTCCTTTTTGTATACCAAATCATGGCTCAGGAAGAGTGATGTCACAGAGGGCAAAAAGCCAACATGGTTTTGGTGGGGCAACAGGTGTACACAGCAGTTGGATGCAACAAGCTAGGTAACCATCAAACAGGAAAAAATAACTTAAGATGGGAGGGCAGGAAATATCCTCACCTGAAACCACAAGGCTTCAGTGAGGTGGGGTTCACAAGGGCAGAAATATTTGCAGGTAGTGATGGGTGGTGACACGATATGCTGGTATAACATGTACTAAAAGTCCCTGGATGGAAAATTTGGATTGAATCATCTTCGGAAAGCAGTTCCAGAAATCGAATAAAGGAGTGGATATTTGCAGAAAGTCGTGTTATTGTGAGTTTGACCAGAAGGGGTTACTGTAAGAACGGGTCATCCTCGATAATCTTCGGATGGTCAGAGGTCGAATAGAGCAGAGAGAGGGATCAATACTGGAGGAAATGGGAAATAACAGTCTACCAACCTCTGCAAAGTGAGAACAGCAGGTCTTGTGCTTTATTCTTGTCATGCGAGATGACAATAATATTGATGGTTTTAGATTCTAACTATTCCAGGAGAGACAGATGTGTTGTGGAGATGCAAGGCCATTGGACAGACCATTAACCTGATGTGCTATGGACAAAGCCTTTGAGGTTGTGAATAGTTTTAGTTACCTCACGCATGCAATGCAAAAAGTGGGGTGAAGGAATTTCTTTATTTCCATCCATCTGTCTGTCGAATCAGCTTATGTTCATCAGTTTATGATCGAGGAACAACTTAATTAAATTGAATGCTGTATTTCGAATACTAATCAGAACATGAATTGGAAGACAAGTCTTTCGTTTTACCGAACTTTAACTCTGAATTTGTCCTGATCGCACATTCGCAGAGAGGAGTGAGATTAATTTTTTTACTCTGTCTGCCTTCCTGGTACTCAAACAAAATTGAAAATCAATGTAATTAGGAAACTTCCTGTTTTTTTAAGGACATAAATTGCTCAAACAACAGACACAAAGATTGAATGTGACGTGTTAGATTGAAGGATGTAAAGGCCCAGTCACACCTTGACGTTTTAGCCAGCAATGGCAACGTATTAAAATGTATGTAAAACGCTGGCTTACGTTGAACTTTTGATGTTTTTTTTTAAAGATTCGGACGTATTCATAACGACTTGGTCTCATGCATAACATATTAGTCACGGACACAGAACGTTTCGTTGTGTTATAGTTAAGTTATACCAACGAATGCTGAACCTGTTGTCGGCCTTCACAACCTATGCCCAACGATAGTCTAACTTATGCATGGCGCGCTGCACGCATCCCCGACGATGACGTGGCGTAGGTTATGAAAAGGCTGCCGCACAACGATTCAAATCATAACCGCCGCAGAAATGGAAGTGTCAACATCGCAGTCACACCTTGGCGATCTTGGCAGCGTATGCCGACCTCTGAAAAATGCGTCTAAAATGCTGGCGCACATCGAATACGGTATGGGTAAGTTTGGTATGTGTGAATAGAGCGCTAAAGTACGCTATCATACGTCGTATTAAGTGGAGTACGTCTTGTAATTTTAAACATGTTGAAAATTTTACGACGTACTTGCCGTATGACACACGCTCCGCATGCGATGGGAATAAGTTGTACGCACGATATACGATCGTTGACACACATCGACACACGTTACTTGAAAGGTGCTCATAAGTCGAAACACGTCAAGGTAATGGTTAGCGTCAGTGATCCAGACTCCCGGTTTTTTGTTTCTTTTTCTTCGGTATGACGGTGTTCAGTGTACAGTGCGGTTATGATTTAAATTGTTGAGCGGCAGCTCATTAATTATATTATATTATAACCGCACTAGAAATCGAAGTGTTAAAAATCACCATCATACCGAAGGAAGGAAGAAAAAATAAAAATAAAAATATTAATCCAGGGAGTCTGGAACATTGACGCTAACCATAACCTTGATGTGTTTCGACTTATGAGCACCTTACAAGTAACATGTGTCAGCGATTGCGTGACGTGCCAACAACTTATGGCCAGCGTAATGCGGAACGTGTGAGTCATACGCTGGCATAAGTCTTAAAATTTCAAGCATGGAAAATTTGAGGACAACCGAAAAGTACAACGTTTAAAGCCAGCATACAATGACGTATGGCAGTGTTTTTCAGCGTGCTCTCAATGTTATCAAAACTTACCCATAATGTATTCGACGTGTGCCAGCGTTTTCGACAAATTTCCCAAAAATCGGCATAAGCTGGCTAAAGCGTCAAGGTGTGACTGGGCCTTAATAGACAATGGGTAAAATGGTGGTAAAACCCAGATTTAATTCAGTAGTTAATTTGTTCATTTATATTTTTATTCAATGTCAAGGCTCGTATAAGAGCTAACACACAGAAAGGATAACAAGTATAACAAGGAGAGCAGGAGACGAGAGGAACAGGAGAGGGAAACCCAAAACAGTGGGGAACAGAGACATGAGAAGATCTGTGGAAGGGAATGGGATGGGGTGAGGTACACAGGGTAAACAAGATTGTACTACAGGGACTTTCAGGAAGAAAAGCAGGGAATTTGAAGGAGGTGGGTTTTGGGTGGATTAACGGGGGTTTACCAGAAGGTGGTTACTGGCAGGCCATCAGCGCCCTGCAGAAACATGGGCGGGACAGATAGCAGACAGAGTGGGGTGGGGGGGGTGTGGCCGGAGAGACAGTGAAAGATAGAAAGACCACGGACCTGTCTGCGGTGAGAGAGTGAGAGACCCAAAGACTCAGCCTTATCATGGGAGATGCCAATGATCCCAAATGCCTTGGTTTCCACAGCGTAAAGCTGAGAAATGTGAGATGTGGGAGCACCATCCCAGAGAGGAGAAAGCAGCATTCCATCAGGGTGTAGATGAAAGCTTTGTACATCGTCAGGTGGTCAGGTGTACCAAGGAAGGACTTTGCACGATGGAGGATGCCCAGTCGGTGATTAGCTTTGGAGGCCAGCCTAGAGATGTGGCTTTCTCAGGAAAGTTCATGGCAGATAGTGAGGCCCAAAAGTTTGAATGAAAGGATTTCTTCAAGGGGATTGCTGAGAAGTAGAGGGGGGGTGGGGGGTGTTCCAGACAGTCCTTTTGGAGAGACATAGTGAGTGTGTGAGATTTGTCAGGATTAAAAGAAGACATGTTCCAAGTGTTAGACCAGCTTGTGATTTTATCCTCATCTGCAGAGAGTGAAGAGGCTGCTGCTTGCCGATCTGAGGGATGACAGATGGTATGGCAAGAGGGTGGCGTCATCAGCAAAGAGAAGACAAGGATTTTCCAGAGAATCGGAGAGATCAGTGTTGAAAATGAGAAAAAGCACTGGGCCCAGAACACCAACTTGAGGAACACCAGCCGAGACAGGAAGAGGGGCGAGTGAATTCCATGAAGGGCCACATGTTGGCTGGGACAGGAGAGGAAGTCTGCGAGCAAAGAGTGGAGATTCCCTTGGATGCAGTCGGAAGAGAGTTTGGTGAGCAGGGCGGAGTGCCAGACCATATCGAAAGCAGGCGATATATCGAGGGAGATGGCTCTGATCTCATGTCTGGCATTGAGAATCTCCATCCATTGTTGGGAAAGCAGGAGCAGTCCTGGGTTGAGTGACCTGCTTTGAATCTAAATTGATGACTGGAAATCAGGCCATTGGAGAAGAGGAAGGATTTAATGTTGGAAGTGATGATGGATTCCATAACCTTGCTGAAAATTGGGAGAAGGCTAATTGGTCTGTTGTTGCAAGATTCTCTTTTTTTTGCATCATTTTTATGCAGAGTGGTAATGTTTGCTGATTTCCATGCATATGGCAGATGATCTTGAGCAAATGAGAGGGTGAATAGAACAGAGGGAGGGTGAGCAAGAGCAGCAGAGAAGGTTTTTTGGACACCTGGGCAGATGCCGTCTGGACCGGTTGCAGAATCAGTCGAGGTTTGACACTCTCCACCTTGTCACGAGAAAATGACAGAGTCCAGCAACAGCTGGATGCAACTGGGTAAGGTGGGCACAGAAAGCGATGGGTTTGGGGGACAAGATTCAGAAGCAAACAAGGAGTTCAGCTTTTTCACGTGCAGTGTCAGCGAAGCGGCCATTTGAGGTGAGGGAGGGGATGGAGGAGGAACATACACCAGAAACAGTCTTAACTAGATGCCTCCAGGATTTGGAGGAGGCAGACATGTTTGAAAGTTAGACTTGAGATAAGAAAGATGTTGTTTCCTGGCTCTTCTCAGGGTAGACACACACTTGTTCCGAGCTTTGTGGAAGAAACTGAGATTGCCTTCAGTTCTATTTGTCTTCCATGAGGTGAAGGCACGTTGTTTCAGGATAACTGCCTCACTGCAAGCTTCAGTGTTCCATTGGTGGGAGGAAGGGAAGGACAACTGAAGACAAGATAGGATAAATCTGTGTTTGAGAGAGAGCAAATTTCTTGAGAGAATTCCCAGGATGAGTTGATGTTGGAGAAAGTTGAGATGGGAGACCAGTCTAGAAGTTTGATAGCTGCTTGAAGTCCTTGCCAGTCGGCCTGAGTGAAATGCCAGACTCGACGGCACTGCGGTGGTTCTCTCATAACAGCCAGAGAGATGTCCACTTTGACAAGCATGTGGTCAGATGAACCGATTCGAGCAGAGGAAGAACAGCAGATGTTTTCTGGTGAATTGGTCAAAATCAGATCCAGAAGAGATGGAGTACCGTTTGTTGAGATCCTGTTCGGGAAGTTAACAGATTGTGTCAGTCCCAATGAGACACAAAAGTCTTTTGCCAAAGTGCCATGTCAGGTGAGGGAGGTTCCCACAACAAGCCAACTGACATGAAGACAATTTAAGTCGCTACATATGAGGTTAGGGAGTTGGGATGAGAGCACAAAAGTTGGTCCATGTTGTTGGCAAGCGAGTTGTAAATGGAGTCATCACTGTTTGGTGGACGATGCAACACACAAATACACATGAGGTGGGAGTGCAAGGGAAGCTGTAGCCAGATGTATTCCTGGGGATGGGGGGAGTGAAGTCAGTGTGTGAATTGTGAGGAATAGAGTTTTTGATGAATAGAGCAACTCTGCTGCCATGACAAGGCTCAGGTCTGTCATACCGGAGGAGGGAGTAACCAAGGAGAGATACGAGCGAGTCAGAGACGTCTTGAAGGAGGAAAACTTCTGTTGAACAGATTATGTCTGGTTTGTCAGTGGTAACCTGCATGGAAAGATCTGTCAGGTTTGATTGAAGGCCTCAAATGTTTGAGGTTCACACTTTTAATGAAGACAGAGGGGAGGAGGAGGGACAGGTTGGAAGAGATGTTGACAGTGTTTGGGGGATTACAGAAGAGCTCGGGGAGAGGTCCAGATGAGAAGGGGAAAAGGCTTGGTGGTGGTGTTGAGGCACAGTGGTGAGTAATAAGAATGGGGGCAGAGGGAAGTTGAAGATTGGAGAAGGTGGAGGGATGAGATGGAAGAGAGAAGGCAGGGGAAAGAGGCAGCCACACGGAGGCCCCTGGAGTACCGGCGGAAAGTGGACGCAGCGATGCGCTGCTCTGGCGTATGCTCCCTTTCCTGACTTGACCTCACACACAAAC
>BROF01002694.1:106329-120995 GCA_024346535.1 Eptatretus burgeri | reverse complement strand
ACCGACCACAGACATAACAGAAGTTGTCAGGATGATTGGTACAGGAACGCCTACTCATCTTTATCTGAAAGAAAGAAATATAACACAAGTTAACAACAATTGTACAAAATAGACATGTTAAAGACATGTAAATTTCATTGAAATCCTGACTTCTAGGCAATGGGAATATTTCTGTTCCTGAAAATCCTGACGTGATACGGCAAAACGGTTATGATTTTTGAAATCAGCGTACCCAAATTAGTCTTAATCATTTTACACATCTCCAGTAAAAAAAAAAAATTGAAATTTGTTGTTCAGTGTATTCAGCTGAATTTAACTCGAGGAGTGATGTGGCCAGCATTGCCCACATCCCATCGATAATTTCTCCATTGACAAATGTGACGATCATCTTGTATGTTTCACAGTGGAGTCTGTTGACAGATATTTGATCAACTTTGGGTGCATAATCCACAGAACTTTTCGGGTTGGCTCGTCAACACGACTTGTGGTATTTTGCCTTTTTCACAATGAGATCACCTCCATTCAGGAAGACTGACATGATGTGTTGGTCGTCATTCTTTTGGGCTGATTCAACAATGGATTTACAACCATCCACAGTGAGGCACTCCGACAAGGCTTCATGTGTGTTTCTCCACTTCTTCTTGATTTTCTTCCACAGAAAATGCACTCTACTTTCAGCACTCCTCTTTCGTCGGTCGATGGAAGTGAACTTCGATCACCAGCCTCAGGAATTGAGGATTTATCAGCAGGAGCCGGTGTAAGCGGATCAGAAGCTGGCCGCTTCACTGCAGTGAAATTATTCAGCCATTGAGACTGCTTTGCGTTCGCATCGTCCATCTCTTCCTTTGAGTTGATTTCTGCAGACAGGTTGAAAGAAGCCCCTTCCGGATATTCGGAGCTTTCTGAACAGATTCCGACCAGCTCTTCGTTTGAGAAGTCTTCAAAACATCACACTCGTTGTCACTCAATTTGGAGATGCTGCAAACGTTGTTCAGGGGTCGTTCAGTCAGTGTCGACCTTCCATGATCGAGTGAAATATTTCCACCGTTGATAGAGGTTGTTTACTTTGATACTGAAGTGGACCGGATCATCGAAAACAATGTTTGTGATTAAATAAATTTAATAATTGAAATAACGTTGTGACTGTGCATGACTTTTGTGATTAAAATAGAGTATCTATAAAAACCTGCACAGTATGAGTACAGTGCAGTGAAGGACAATAACCCAGAAGAGGAAGAAGAACCCCAAAACACCAAACACATTAAGTAGTAATGAAGACGCCGCAAGGAAAAAGCGCAAAGTGATGTCATTAATGGAAAAGAAACAGTTTTAGGCAAACTCGGAACTTGTGCAAGTGCTGTCAGTGTGCAAGCTGTACGTGTTAACGAGTTGACCATATGGTACATTAAATAAGGTGATGACAAAATACAGGTGAGTGCGTGTAAGTGCTGCCACACCTTGAAATGTGAAAGTGTATTTTGTTGGCAGACATGACCCTGTTTGAGAGAGAATGGAAAGAAAACCTTTTAAATGTATGGATGGAGGATCAGGCTCAGAAAAACGCTCCTCTAAATGGATTTGTCATTTGAAAAATGTCTCTTCATGGACTTTTAATTTGAAAAAAATCACTTAATGGACTGGTCATTTGAAAAATGTCTCTTCATGGACTGGTCATTTGAAAAATGTCTCTTCATTGACTGGTCATTTGAAAAATGTCTGATCTTGGACAAATCTCGGTGAAACTCATTTATATTTATGACCATCTGCCGGGGTACTTCCAACCCCAACTCGAAGGGAACTCGGTGGAGTGCGTACCTCTGTCACGTAATGCCTGATCCACGAGAACATATAGGACCCAATACATTTTTGAAATGTCATGCTACACAGTACGATATCGTTTTTGGCCCGATCTCTCAATGGTGAAGAATCATTTTAAAAATAAAATAATTCTCGTATCCAGATCCGGATTCGGATCTTCACGAAAATTGTATCACTTCTTCCTTGTGACGCACCCAATGTGTCCACCAAGTTTCGTTCGAATCCGTCTCCAACTTTTTGAGTTATCGTGCTCCATATCATTTTGGCCCCATCTCACAATGGTAAAGATTCATTTAAATAATTCTAGTAGCCAAATACGGATCAGGATCTTCACCGAAATCTAATCAGTTCATCCTTGTCACACACCCAACCTGTCCACAAAATTTCATCCGAATACGTCTGCAACTTTTTGAGATATCCTGCACTCAAACAAACAAATGAAATTGCTCGTTGAGCAAGGAATTGCGAGAATAACTTTGTCATATCTCCATGATCTCAGAAAAAGCAAAAACCTGCAGTTTGATCTTTCAAGGTCACCAGATTTGCCTTGACCTTGTGACTTCAAATAGTGTTCGGGAACTTTGTTGCCATGGTAACCGGAAGTGGCTGAACCAATATTCATCATTTTTGGCAAATAACAGGACACTCATACCAAGATACAACGTGCCAAATTGGAAGTCAATCGGGATCGAAATGACGTTTTTATCACAATTTGAAATTTTGACCCGACCCCCCTGACATTCGACCCCCAACCGCAAAGAAGGGTGTTGGTGTGACACTCCAATGCGACATATGGTTGGATGCAGAATTGGAAGATGCACATTTTGGATTTGGTTTGAAGTCAATACGAACCGTTAGCAGACGTTGTTGCGAAAATAAGAATTTCCGTGACCTTGACCTTGACCTTTGACCTATGTTCACCAAAAACGACAAGTGTCTAAGGTGGACCATGGCCGACGTCTGTACCCAGTTTGGTCATGATCGCTGAAACGGTGTGGCTGCAACGGGGTAAACAAACACAAACAAACAGACAGACACACAGAATGACACACACAACCGACCATCATAATTGCCGAAATCCGAAGAATTCTGGCAATTGACAAGAAGACGTCATGCAGAGCACGACACCTGCAAAATCCATAAAACAAATTGGACCTCAAAAATAATTGACTGTTGAATTCGATGACAAAATATACAACTCCTCTTCAAATTTCAAGGCAATCGGATGAAAATTGAGGATTTCAGAAATTCGGCCTATGTTGACCTTTTGGTCTATGTTGACCTTAAAAATAATTGATGGTTGAATTCAGTGACCTGAAGTATAAACCCTCTTCAAATTTAAAGTTAATCAGGTGAAAATTGAGGATTTTAGAAAGACCACCTGAGTTGTTGACCTTTTGGTCTATGTTGACCTCAAAAACAATTGGCTCGTTGAATTCAGTGAACTGGAATATAAATCCTCTTCAAATTTCAAGTCAAATGGATGAAAACTGAGGATTTTAGAAATCTCACCAAAGAGGTTGACCTTTTGACCTTTTGACCTCAAAAACAATAGGCTTCTTCCTTATATGATGAAAACCTCTACCATGAGGTGAAGTTTCATGAAGATCAGTTTTTAATTGTGACCTGTAGGCGATAAACAGATAGACAGACAGGAAGGAGTGAAAACATAACATCCTTCACCTTTGGTGGCGGAGGTAACAACGTCTGTTAATGGTCATACCATATTCAGAGGACCTCGATGCTTCATTCTGATTCGGTATCATCAGGGACCTTCTATGTTGGATCTCGAGCCCCTATTGGGAGTGATCAAGGGCTCCTTTAAGAGTATCTGCCGTGATGATGTAACCCACCAAAATGTCTGTTAATGGTCGTACCATATTCAGAGGACCTCAATACTTCATCCTGAGCCGGTTTCATCCGGGACCTCCTTTGTTGGATCCAAGCCTTTTTGGGCGTTTGCCGGGGTGTTCGGAGTGGTCATCAGGGGCTCTTTTAAGAGTTCTGCTCCTCTTAATGCCTCCAGAAATGTGTATATGGTCATAATGTTCCGGATTTGAAAGCCTCCTGCACACAGACAGTCAGCAGCCCCCACAGTTCAGTTATTTCGATAAATATGTGTTTATAGTCAGGGTCCCGTCCTTCTGTCCAATGGGTAAATTTCATGTGTGCGCTGCGGGTTTCTTTTGTAGTCAGGTTTTTTGTACATCACCAACAAATCTCCTTCGTTCTCCGCTCACCTCAGATCTCCGACTCCGCGCAGGAAAGGAGGGGGTTCCCAATGAGGGGAGGCCACTCATCGCCCGACAACCCCTTGTCCAATCAGGAGTCGAGTGGCCGGAGAAGAGAAAGAGTAGAGAGGTTGTCAGGACCAGAGTAATGCAGTGACCGTGGCCTCTTGCTTTTGGTCTGTCGTGGTGGCTTGGTCTCGGTCGTGGTCTGCGGTCCTTTGCAGTGGCTCCTCGTGGTGGTGGTGGCTGAGCAGCCAGGGTCGTGGACCCATGGATTTCGGGACGTGGGTTCGAGTCCCATCATGTGGGTTGGAGTCCGGTGTGACCGCACAAGGCGGGAAGGTACCCGGCCAGGCTCTGTTCCCCCAGCTCGCCTTCCCTCTGGGCTGAGGTGCCGAATAAAGACCCACGGGGTCCATTTCTTTTGGGTGTGTGTGTGTGTGTGTGTATGTGTTTATGTGTGTGTGTGTATGTATGTGTATGTGTGTGTGTGTGTGTGTGTGTGTGTGTGTGTGTGTGTGTGTGTGTGTGTGTGTGTTATTAAATGTTCCAGTTCGTTGCCTGTCGTTTCTACCATTGATCCAGCACGGTGTGTATGGGAATTAGGGAGGCCATGTGCCGTAAGTTGTTGTTTGAACCGACGGACTTTGGTAATTCCGCTTGGTTACACCGGACCGAGGTTGTGAGAGCGACCCGGTTCGACAGAGTCCATCGAGGGTGTGACTTCCCCGGTAATTTGATGACGTGGGTACTTAGGCATATTGAAATTAGGCAATTAACCCTGCGCCACGCCGTCGAAATATTAGCGACCACGGTCCACTCAGGGACCCCGTGACCTTTCGGACTTATCCTGGAGTCACGACTTAAATTCCGGCGTGTTCAGTGGAGACGATCCTACTGCTCCCCCTCGTGGTCGTTTATAACCACTGACCCCGGCCCACAACAATACCACATTTAGGGGGTCCTGCTGCTTCATTTGAGGTCGGTATCATTTGGGACCTCCTACGTTGGATCTAGTGTTTGGGGGCTGTTTTGATGAGCTCGGGGTGAAAGCCTCCCACGATATCACGTTGGATGTTCATTGTCGAAGGTTAGAGGGAGGTTTCTAACATCCTGTGGGATACTTCCTTGGGACCTCCTTGGTTGGAGTTTGATGGTCTTGTCTGCTGGTCTCGTATGTTATTTATTTATTTCGCAAGGGGGCGGTGTACTTTGAATGTACCTTTACTTGTCTCTATTTTCATTGTTCTTCCCCATCCCCAACACCTCACACTTGTTCAGGTTAAATTAGATCTCCCAATCTTTTACCCAATCTGTACACCACCCCCTCTGATCTCCACCTCCCCTCCAACCTTTGTGTCATGTACAGGTTTGTAAAGTTTACTCTTCACACCACGATCCAAATCATTCATGGACATTATTTACAAAATTATTACTTGGTGAAAAATTTTTCGTGAAGTATGTTGGTTTGTCTGTCTGTCTGTCTGTCTCTTTGTCTGTCTGTCTGTCTGCCTCTCTCTCTGCCTGTCTATCTGTCTGTCTGCCTGTCTGTCTGTCTGTATGTCTGTCTGTCTGTCTGTCTGTATCTTTGTCTGTCTGTCTGCCTCTCTCTCTGCCTGTCTGCCTGTCTGCCTGTCTGTCTGTCTGTATGTCTGTCTGTCTATCTCTTTGTCTGTCTATCTTTTTGTCTCACGATTTTTCCCCACAGTTTTCAAACAATCGTTGTGAAATGTTTTGTGTTCGTGGGTGACCGAACAATGAGAGCAACTCTTCATTTTGGTGAAGATCCGAATCCGGATCCGGATGTGAGGATTTTTTCAGTGATTCTTCACCATTGAGAGAGATGGGACCAAACCCTTTGTATCTCATGATATGTCTAAAAGTGATGGAGGAGTTCGAGTTTGATAAAACGAGGAGGATGAGTCGGTTCGGTGACGAGAACAAGGCGATTCGATTTGGGTAAAAGTTCGGATCCAGATCCGACCAATCAGAGGGATACAAAATGTAAACCGTTCATCCAGGTGGAGGTGTGCGCTCCACCGAGTGGGGGACGTGTCTCCAAGTGTCTCTGTGAGGGATTTTTCATGTTTATCTTTGTTGTCACAAAACGCTCCGTTCCGTTGGAGTGCTCGAGCGAGCGCTTTGAATCAAACAAGCGGCTTGGCGAGCGCTAGCAAGCTGCTTGTTAACGGAACGCCCCGAGATTGATGGTTGGACGAGTGAAGGGTTTGTTGATGAGAAAGTGATGATCGGACACAAAGTGGATTTCACATGAACCTCATCATCACATGAAAGGGTTAAAATCTCCCCGGGATGGTCGATTGATCAATTATCTCAAAACTAAATATATCGATGGTGAAAAATACATCGGAGGGTTTTAATTAAAGTGAGTAATTAGTCGAGTTAAAATACGTTCAAAAAGGTGAAATGAAAGTGGATTTGGTTTGCGAGGTTGCGTCATCACGTTATCGATGACGTCATCAATAGGCTCCTTCCTTAATCACACTTCCTGGAATTTGGGGCGTTTCAACTGAATCGGCGGGAGAGGGAACAACGAGGTGTGTTATCGGTGTGAGGGTGAGGGTGAGGGAATTATTAATTATCATGTTCCTATTGGGGTTTTGTACAATGTTGGTGTTTCTTTCACTGGGATAATGATGTGGAATGGGAAGATACCTGTGGAAAACGCGAGCTGTGGGGAGTGCGGAAGCGAGAGAGAGAGAGAGGAAAAAAAAAAAAAAGTGTGTCGTCGTCGTCGTCGTCGTCGTCGTCGTCCCCCACCCCCACGTGATAACCACGTGTTCTGATTGGATGGAGTGATGTATATAAAGTATATCCCTGAGGGAGTGAAGTGCACATCACACTCTCTTATAGAAGTTCACACCGGTGTGTCATGTAAATTCAATTTTCATGGAGTTTTTCAAAAAAAAAATTAAATTGATGAAAATAATTGATTTCTATTGATCGATTCCCTGACATCCGGTGACCGGATACTCCGCCACTTGACATGAGCCAGTTGGTGGAGGTACTCGGGAACATGCAAAACATGATAATAAACTTGGGAAGCAGAATGGATGCGAATACGCAAACAATGCAAAGAACGAATGCGAATATGAAAGAAATGAATGAAAAAATGCAAAGCATGGGGATGAACTTACAAGAACAAATGAAGGTGGGTCAGGAAGAAATGAAGGCGGAGCTGGCAAAGGTAAAGGTTGAAATGCAGACCATGAATGGGAAAATGGCGGATGGGACCAGAATACAACGTGGGGAAACGTCCGAGTCAAGGGAAAGTCTGGATGCTCTTGTGTATATATATATATATATATATATATATATATATATATATATATATATATATATATATATATATATATATATATATATATATATATATATATGTATTCACCCCACCTGTATGCAAACACTTGTAAAGAGAATTCCAAAAATAATTCGAGAAATTCCGACTTTTTTTCTCCGGGTTCGCACCCCTTCTGGAAATTACTCATGCCCCAGGGGGGTGCCCCCTAGGTTAAGAGCCAATGCTTTAGAGCTTTGTTTTATTCAAACTCTCATTCAGTGATAGATCAGATCAGATGATGCACTCATTAAATCACATTGTAATTTCTGTTTCTGTGTTGGTCGACACAAGTACATTGTCATCAGAATCCTGGTGCTTGTTCTGTTTCCTGTGTTTGGGATGCGTTTTGGGTGCACCTTCTGATTGGCTTCTTCAGTTTATAGTTTTTCAATTGATATCCCGAATGATTGTTTCAAACCTAATTGTTCTTTGTGTTTTAAATACTGTATGCTTGGTCTTTCATTCCTACAAGTTTTTCTAATTTTCACTCCCTATTTTTAGGCTTCAATTCGACTCTGCTTCACACTCTTTTCTGACCCCAAGGAGATGGCTTCTTCTTGCTCCGACATTGGAGATAGTTTGGTTGAACTCACATGCCCAGTGTGCTTTGAACTCTACAATGAGCCGACTACTTTGTCATGCGGCCACTCGTTTTGCCTTGTGTGTATCGAGACATCTTGGGAGAGCAGGGGAGAAGACACAGACTGTGTTTGTCCAAATTGCCGTGATGTTTTTCCACAAAAACCAGAACTCAAGAAGAATGTGACCATTGCTTACTTGGTCGATAAGATTAAGTTGAAAAAGAGAGAAGTTGGGTTGAGGGTTGAGGTCCGAGATGCAGAACATGGTGGTGTGAAAGTTAAGGAACGAGTGAAATCAGGGGGCACTGATAGTTACTGTGAGGTTTGTAATAGAGAGGCAGCCAAGAGGTGTGTACCTTGTGAGATCCTCTGTTGTGTGCAACACCTGAAGCCTCATCAACAGAAAGGGCACAAACTGGTGGGTCCAGGAGTGAAGATTGAGGAATTAAGATGCATTGATCATGAAAAACCAATCCAACTCTATTGTAAGGATGATGGGAGCTTGATGTGCATCATGTGCACGGGTGAACAACATCGGAACCACAACATTGTTGCTGTGGAGATTGCTCATACTGAACTCAAGGTGAGTAAATCGGTAAAAAAAATGGTTATTGTTTATATTGTATCCATTTTTTTTCAAATATGGAGGAGACTTGTGCATGGGCCTGAATTTTTTTTTTGTTGTAACTTTCCGATCAGCACTTATCCATTTGTGATGGTGTGGTCATGGAATATTCCTCACAAACGTGAGATTTCTGCAAATGAGCATCTCCTCAGAATTATTTTTCATGTGCTGTTGTTTGTCATACACCTGTCCAAACCGTGAATTGAATGAATAAGCTTTTCAGGTAACCAACTGATAAAAAGGTGAAATTGTTTATTTTACATTCATGTGATCATGGTTCAGAGCCCACCGAAAGAAGTTTGTTTTGGAAGAAGGAAGAAAACTCATGGCCTTGAACTACTTTGTCTTCTCACAAAAACAACAATGAAGGCTAAATAAAGATTAATCATCACGGTGTTTTCATAAATGTGAAAATGTGTGTTTTGATAAAGCACAAGGATGCAGGTTAGTCATGTCATGTTCTGCAACGACATTATAAAACTGTCAGAAAGAACTGCCTTTGTTCTTTCAAATCAATGCAAAACAACTTCCTGTGAGGAAAGTTCACACACAATGAGTTTGTAGGCAGGAAGGTTCATCAATGAGTTTGAAGGCAGGGAGATTCATGAATGAGTTTGTCGTCAAGGAGATTCGTCAATGAGTTTGTCCGCAGGGAGATTCCTCAATGAGTGTGAAGGCAGGTTCATGAATGAGTTTGTCCTCAGGGAGATTCCTCAATGAGTTTGAAGGCAGGGAGATTCATCAATGAATTTGTAGGCAGGGAGATTCATCAATGAGTTTGCAGGCAGGTTCATGAATGAGTTTTTCCTCAGGGTGATTGCTCAATGAGTTTGAAGGCAGGTTCATGAATGAGTTTGTCCTCAGGGAGATTCCTCAATGAGTTTGAAGGTAGGGAGATTCATCAATGAATTTGTAGGCAGGGAGATTCATGAATGAGTTTAAAGGCAGGAAGATTTTTCAATGAGTTTGATGGCAGGGAGATTCATCAATGAGTTTGTAGGCAGGGAGATTCATCAATGAGTTTGTGGGCAGGGAGATTCATGAATGAGTTTGTAGGCAGAGAGATTCATCAATGAGTTTGAAGGCAGGAAGATTCATCAATGCCTTTGTAGGCAGGGAGATTCATCAGTGAGTTTGTGGGCAGGGAGATTCATCAATGTGTTTGTATGATTACAAATTAAGCTCGCCAGCACCCTGAACATTTGACAAATGAATGCTCTGACTTTGAGGGCACTGCATCAGTTACACAGATTCAACTGCAGGAAATTATACTTCCCACAGTAATGCTCTGCATATGAAAGGAGAATAATTCATTTTGACTAACTTGCTTATTCACTCGACACCTTTCCTGGTCTTTCCTGTTTATTGCAAGACCTTGTGTGTCACATCTTGTACAAGCCACAAAGGTATTCAAATCCAGGTAACAGGTGATCCATGTATCACCCAGACCCCAATCGAGGGGGTTCATCATTTTCTTCTCAATCTGAAAAATCCCTTGTGTTTAATTGGTCTCTTTGTAACAAAGCAGCGTGCAGTATAAAAATCACATGAACATCACATCATGAATATATCAGAAAACTTTCAAAATGTTTTGATGTTTGTAGTTAGACATTTTAGGTTTTCAAACATTTTGTCGCAATTTGAATTACAAAATATATCTATTTTTACCTTCATACCAAGTTGGTGTGACGACATTTTGTAATCTCAGTTCAGCGACCTCATATAATTGTATAATTATTTGAACGTATGGTGATGTAATCATGGCAACCTCAACAACCATCGACCTTCAAGACAGTTGATAAACAGTTTTAGCAGTTCATGTCATTCTGGCACTTTTTCTCACACAGCTGTAGAGTTAAAGAAAAGAGATTATTATAAAATTTTAAACAAATTCCCACCATCTTCACTGTGCTTTTTCTCACAAATGTATATATTTATATAATTTTGTGCAGGATGTTCCTCTTTATTCCATCAGAGGTTCACAATTGTTCACTTCTGTTTCTTTATTGTGTGCAGGGTGTTTTGGCTGCAAAGTGTCATGATGCATCACAGTCAATGGAGATTGTTGCATCTCAACGACAGCAAGTTCAGGAAGAGGAAGAGCAAACAGAGGTGGGAATCACCAAGGAATGGGTTTACATCCCCACCCCTTTCCACATTATAAAAAGGGAATGCACCTGAGGGAGGAGCTCGGTCATGCCATTCTGTTTCTCTTCGAAGAAGTCATGATTGTTTTGTGAAGAGATGTACGATGACAAATTTTTTTAAGTGACTTAACTCAGTCTGCAAACAAAATGAAGCAAGCAACAATTAATTAGGAAATTAATTACAAAAATAAACAATCCGACGATTGTACATCATATGTATACATGTTTGTACATGTATGTTTGAGCCACAGACTTCGCCAATGTGTTCCTACCACAAGTTTTTCCGTTTTCAGAGTATCCATGGAAAGATATGTGAGAAAATATTTCCGCCCTTGACCAACCCAACGCCCCCAACCCTCCCCTTCCCACTGCCATCTTACTTTGTCAGCCAACACCTAAGTGAGGGTGTACATGATCATTTGTTTACCTTTGTTGGAACCTTTGTAAATATAATCACTTCTGTCTAAAAAGAATACCTCCTGTAATAAATATATCCATCCATCCATCCATTAGGACCATACTCTGTGCAGAGCGTTGGTGCTGCCGAAGCAGTCTCCTTGGCTATTGGGAACAATCCTGGACGGGTCGCCACTCCGACACAGTATACCAACATGCTGGCACTCATTTTGCCGACCTCGGAAGGATGACAGGCAGAGTCAACCCCACCTGGTGTTAATTCAACAGCTGAGCGGGATTTGAACTCAGGACGCTAGGATCCCAAGCCCACTACCCTAATCATATATATATTCATATATATTCATAAAATGAATATATATATATTCATAAAACGAAAATCACGGTGTAGTGGTCGGTGAGTCAGTCTGGGAAGCCATGAAGACTATATTCCCATTAATCATGTCCTATTTTAACGTAAAGATCCCGAGGACCAATTTTCTTGACCAATTTCCCTGAAAATATCTGCTGTTTTTTCATCTGACCACATGCTTATCAAAGTAGACATCTCTCTGGCTGTTCTTACAGAACCACCTCAGCATCGTCGAGTCTGGAATTTCACTCAAGCCGACTGGCAGGGACATCAAGAAGCCATCAAACTTCGAGACTGGTCTCCCATCTCTTCTTCCTCCAACATCAACTCATCCTGGGAATTCTTTCAAAGAAACTTGCTTTCTCTCATGCTCTGATTTATCCCATCTCGTCTTCAGTTGTCCTTCCCTTTCTCCCGCCCATGGTACACTGAAGCTTGTGGTGAGGCAGTTGTCCGGAAACAACTTACCTTTGCCTCATGGAAGGCTACTCCAACTCTAAGCAATCTCAGTTCCTTCCACGAAGCTCGGAACAAGTGCGTGTCGACGCTCAGGAGAGCCAGAAAACAACATCTTTCGAACCTCATGTTTGAAATCTCAAACCTGCCTCCTCCAAATGCTGGTGGCATCTCATTAAGTCTGTTTCTGGTGTATGTTCCCCCTCCATCCCCTCCCTTACCTCAAATGGCCACACAGCTGATGCTGTATGTGAAAAGGCTGCATGCCTAAACTCTGTGTTTGCTTCTAAATCCTGTCCCAAACCCAACGGTTTCTGCACCCACCTTTCCCAGTCACACCCAACTGTCCCTGGACTCTGTGTCGATTTCTCCTGACATGATGGAGAGCTTGCTGTCAACCCTCAAATCAGATTCTGCAACCAGTCCAGACGGCATTAGCCCACGTGTCCTAAAAACCTGCTCTGCTGCTCTTGCTCAACCTCTTCCTGTTCTATTCACCCTCTCATTTGCTCAAGGTCATCTGCCATCTGCTTGGAAATCAGATTATATCACCGCTCTGCATAAAAAGATGCAAAAACAGATCCCTGCAACTACAGACCAACGACCTTCTCCCAATGAGCAAGGTCATGGAATCCATCATCACTTCAGACATGAAATCCTTCCTCTTCTCCAATAGCTTGATTTCCAAACATCACTTTGGATTCAGACCAGGTCACTCGACTCTGGATATGCTGCTTCTGCTTTCCCAACAATGGATGGAGATTCTCAATGCCAGACGTGTAATCATAGCCATCTCACGAGACATATCACTTGTTTTCAATACGGTCTGGCACCCTGCCCTGCTCACCAAATTCTCTTCCTGTGGTATCCAAGGCCTTCTCCACTCAAGGCTTGCAGACTTCCTCTCCTGTCACAGCCATCATGTGGCCCTAAATGGAGTTCTCTCTTCCCTCTTCCTGTCCAGGCTGGAGTTCCTCAAGGTAGCATTCTGGGCCCTGTTCTTTTTCTGGTTTTCATCAATGATCTCTCTGACTCTCTGGAAAATCCTCTTCATCTCTTTGCTGATGACTCCACTCTCTGCCATACCATCAGTCATCCCTCCGATCGGCAAGCAGTAGCCTCTTCACTCTCTGCAGATCTGGATAAAATCACTCTCTCACTATGCTTCTCCAAAAGCACCATCTCGAACCCACTCCCCCCCCCCACTTCAAGCTTCTGGGTCTCACTATCTGCCATGATCTTTCCTTGGGAAAGCCACATTTCCAAGCTATCTTCCAAAGCCAGTCGCCGACTGGGCGTCCTTCCTTGGCGCACCTGGGCTCCTGACCACATACAAAGCTTTCGTCCACAGCCTGATGGAGTACTGCTCTCCCCTCTGGGCTAGTGCTCTCACCTCTCACCTTTCTTGGCTTCCTTTTTTGGAAACCAAGGAATTTAGGATCATTGGTATCTCCTGCATTGAGGCTGAGTCTTTGGGTCTCTCACTCTCTCACCACAGGCAAGTCGGTGGTCTTTCTGTCTTCTACCATCTCCTCTCCGGCCTCACCCTCCTGCTCTGTCTGTGATGTGTTCCCCCTTTTTTCTGCAAGGTGCTCAAGGTCCGCCAGCAACCCCCTTCTGGTAAAACTACCAAAATCAAGGATCATTCGACTTTCATTCTTCACCTTCACTCTTTCATTCCTCTTTCTTCTTGCCTTTGGAACAAACTCCCTCACACTCTTCCATCCAGGTCTTCAAAACAGCTGTTCACCACCATCTCTTATCTTTCCCCATCCAAAACTATGATATTTTCCACCCCCGTTAATCCACGCCAAACCCACCTCCTTCAAATTCCCTGCTTTCCTTCCTGAAAGGCCTTTCATGCAAGGACCTGAACATCCCTGTTGTGTCCATCTCGTTTACCCTGTGTACCCTGCTCCATCCCACTCCCCCCCAACAGATCTACTCATGTCTCTGTTCCCCACTCTTTTGTCCTCTTGGCTCCTGCTCCCCTTGTTGGAGGTTCTGTGTGTTCGCTCTCATACAAGCCTCGACAGTGGAAACAAAAATTAAAAGTAGACCCTTCAGACCCCTTTGACCTCAACACCATTTGGATCCCTTACACCCTGCAGACAAATTGGACAGCAAAGTCCATTGACCATTTAAACCACTTGGACCATCTTTTCCCACAAATAAATAGAATATCGCCAATATTACAAATATGTATGCAGAAAAGAAATGTTTGTATAATGATTGGTGGAAATCACGACAACAAAGCAAATCTGTGACGTCAATCTCTGCAACGATGTGTGGACAGGCGAGTGTAGCCAGCCGATCCATGCTCGTGTGTGTGTGTGTGTGTGTGTGTGTGTGTGTGTGTGTGTGTGTGTGTGTGTGTGTGTGTGTGTGTGTGTGTGTGTGTATAAAATATATGTACATATTGGGTGGTTGCGAGACTACCCTTATTCTCAGGTTTTCTGTCTGTATGCCTGTTGGGTGGTCGCAAGACTACCGTTATTCTCAGGTTTTCCGTCTGTCTGCATGTATGTGATGGACAGCTCTGGAGGCCAGAGGAGTCAACCGATTTTGGTAAAACTTGACTGGTGGGTTCGTACCAGGATCTACTTGTATGCTTTTGAGCACCGTTGCTATGGACGCCACCGTTGCCGAGCAACGGGACTTTGAAATTTTTGAAAAATCTC
>BROF01002694.1:74446-93823 GCA_024346535.1 Eptatretus burgeri | reverse complement strand
ACTGGAGCAGCAGATGGAGTCTCTACGTCAAGGAAAATCCACCATGCAAACAGCACTCCAAGACCTGGAGGCCATTGCATTTTTACAGGTGTGTTTTATCATAAACGTATTACAAAAGTTATAATATTTAAAATATATGGTTTTGGGGGAGTCTGTCATCATTTAAGTAAAATCCTTCATAATTTGAGGAGTCGTTACATGTCGTGGTCAATAATATAGGTACAGGGAACGTTACAGTGCTTCAAATTATTTTTAATAAAATGGATTAGAAAGGTGAGTGGATGCATTTCCACGTGTGCTTAGGTCATGCATGACGTAAGATTTAGATTTTTATCAAACTGATTGTTTGGGATGAGAGTGAGTTTGTATCATGGGGTCGAAAGAAAAGATACAGCACAACTACCAGGACACTGTGAAGAGTTTCCATTTGTTCCGTTCAAGGATATTATCCAAGGGATGCTCATGGAGACCTCCCAGTATCATGATAGCATGGCTTTCATCAAGTGCTGGATCATCTTTAATATTTTGGTTTATCCAGTGCCAAAGTGACCTGTGTGTAACACCTGAGAATATTAATACGAATGATGTTCAACCAACTCCTTCACATACTCTGTACCTGAATGATTGTGTTATTCATGTGAATACTGTTTGGTTAGAGATTTATCCAATCCGGTGTTTTCACCAAAGGGAAGTGCAGCACTGCTTGAAAAATGAAAATCAAATTTATCCTTTTCTTACCAAATTTAAAATGCCTTCCTTTATTACCCCGTGCATGTGAAGCGAAAAGTGCGGTGAAGCATTTTGTTCCTTTCTGTCTTGTCAGTTTATGATCGAGGAACAGCTTAATTAAATTGTATGTTGTGTTTTGAACACAAGAAGGATGGATGAAAAGTTTGCTGTTTCACTGAACTTTGGCCCTGAATTCATCCTAATTGTGCATGTGCAGAGAGAAGTGAGAGAATATTTTTGTTCTGTCTGCCTGGCAGTCAAACAAAATTGAAAATAATTCCGAACAGGAAACTTACTGTTTTTATAGATGTCAAAAAGGACACAAATAACTTGTGGAACGTGTTGGATACCGTGGTGGAAGAGACATCGGTTAAAATGGCGGTAAAACCCAGAATTTATTTATTTCTACGTCTTGAAAGCTTTATTTTAATTGACTTTTATACTTGACCACTGCAGAACACAAATCACCTTCATATTACTTCCAAGAACCACGCTATACATTGACATATATTGTCGTGGATCCGGGGCTCGATGCTTGCCACGAGAGGAAGTGCTCAGGTCCCTCCTGAACGCCCGGTCCTGAGGCCAATGAGAACAGGTCACTTCACGTGCCTGCGGGTTGCTGAGCAACCATGAACGCCGATTGGTACTGCCAATCCTGGCAAGGTTACACTACTTCACGTGATACCTTACCTGTGGACAGCTGCACGAACATGGGATGTGTTCTCTCGGTGCACACCTGGATTACTGCCGAGCGATGCAGTAAGTCTGTGCTGGTTAACAAGAGCAAATCACGTGGGGTGGAACTTCCCGGCTAACACTAGCATGTGAACTTTGCTCGATCAATGGAGGAAAAGATGTGACGAGTTGGGTACATTTTTAACACAGCCAATTTATTACAATAAAAAAGCAACCAGCAGGCAAATATTTACAAAGACACAAGGACATGAGCAGATTTATTCCGATATAAAGAACTTCTACAATCTTTTCACTATACAAGACAGGCACCATCAGAAACACAGCCCGAGGAAAGTTAGAGAGCAAGAGAGAGAAAGAAATTATGAGGTGTTGACAAACTCCATGGTACTTGGCACAGCCAACAGGCCTACGCTTCTCAGTCACTGAGGAGGGGGAGGATGGAAGAAAACGAAGGGTGTCTAAGGTGTGTGATATGAGGTTAAGGTGGGGGGCAAAGAAGGAAAAATGGGAAGAGGTGTGTGTCTGTGTGGTCACTCTCTTAGCACTTTTTGTCCTCAGCAGATGAGACACAAGATGAGAGACAGAATGTATAACAAGACAGCTCAACAATGACGTGTGAGAAGGTTTGTAAATGTACTTCTAATGGTCAGATATGGTTTGAACGGGGTTTTTGGCGGCAAATGCTAATGAAGCTGTAAGTTGCTGAGGTCTGTGGCGTGCATGCATGAAGGAGAGGTCGTGTGTGTAAAGTAAAGTGAAATAAAATAGATAAAAATAGAAATAGAGACCTGCCGAAAAGCCCTCGCAATGCATTTTTTTTCCAATAAACCCATGGGACTTGAGGGAATGGGTATCTAAAATGAATACTAATGAAAGAACTGCCTTGGGATCGCTGTATATTGTATGCCATAGCCAAGGAGGAGTGCCGGCTTTGCAGAACCTAACAATATGAGAGGGTGTGGCATGTGAGAGGGTGCAGTGTCAGGGGTGAAGAAGAATCTGCCATTTGGTGATGCACGATGCTGGTTGATGGTGTGTTCTTTGGTGATCAATAAAACCTCCATCTCCTAAACTGTGACTCAACATCGTCTTATTACAGTGTATCAGGGTGATGAATAAGACTGCTCCAGACATGCTAAACTTCTGGATTTTGTTTTTTGATGATCTTTAAAATCGTGATTTTATTAAAATTGAAGTATGTAACTGGAGGGTGTCATGTTCGGTGATCTCTCGAGTATTTAATAAATGAAAAGAAACATTCATTCATTCATTCATTTATTCATTCAAATACCTTGATCTCATCCTTTGTTTTCTTCCATTTCAGGGTTCCAAGGACCTGCTAAAAAGGTTGGACTATATTGATGTTAATCAACACATTATCAGCACATCCTGATGTTTTTAACCCAATCATGCTTGAAACATTTGAAGATATTTATCATTCTCACCTTGTCGAACTGTTTGCACTTCTCAAAAACGCCAAACTTGTCGTCTCCATGGTGTTTTTATGTCCCACTTAATATGAATATACCTGGAATCGTCACTGCAGCTTGAAGGAAAGAAAGGTTATTCTAATCTTCCCGTTTAAACCCACTCACTATTTATATATTTATTTAAGATGGAAATTATCCATAAAAGATCTTCCACGTCTGGCTTCTCACAAGGCAGACGAGGCCGACTTCACTCCTTCAATGATAAAAGTTTCCCCCCAGATTAGTTCTGTTGTTTTTTTTATTTGCTTCATGTTGTGTTAATTTCTGTTCTTATGAGTCCTGAATGTCTTCATATATTTGTTGTTTTGTTTGTGTGCAGTCGAGGCTCATGGAGGAGTGAGAACAGAACTGACCCGGGATGAAAAATAACAAAAAGAACCGAATAAAGAGAGGGGAATGCCAACAGCAGGGATGAGGGAACGGACACAGAGACGGACACAGACACATGGAAAAATGATGGTGAAAAAAGATGGTGGTCACAGGGGGTGAACAAGATGTGACTTATTCAGTTTACTCATTTGTCGTCATGTATATGTTTGGTGTTGGCTTAATTGTTGGGGTGGCATGTTTTGGATCCTATGGTCCTGAGTTGAAATCCTGCTCTTCTGTTGAATTAATACCAGGTGGGGTTAACACGGCCTGTCATCCTTCCGAGGTCGGCAAAATGAGTGCCAGGATGCTGGTGTACTATGTCGGAGTGGCGACCAGTCCAGGATTGTGCCCAATAGCCAAGCAGACTGCTTTAGCAGCACCAACGCTCTGCACAGAGTATGGTCCCAATCTCCTCCTCCGCCTCATTTGTCGTCATGTGCGTGACTCTTCTCCTCCCTTGATTTCCTTCCCCATTTCTGATCTATAAATGAACAGTTGTGGGTTGAGTGAGGGAGGAGGGTCATTATAAATTCCATTTGTATTACTAGTGGGACACAAACTTCATGAAATTCCTTTAAATCTTGACAAACGCTGTTTTGTTAATTGTTTTTACGACACATGGTCTGCTTTCTTTCTCCAGATCTCAAATCACAATCTTTGTTTCCTTCTCACTTTCTTTGTATATCTTCTTCACATTCCCTCTTCTGATTGAATCGTTTCTCAAACAGCCATACCCCTCACTTTTTCAGTCCTCACCCCCTCATCTCCTCACCCCTTATCTCCTCATCTCATTCCTCATCCCAACACATTTTGTTCCCTCCTTTGTGATCCTCATTTTGAGTTTGTCTTGTTTTGTTCATTCCTTTCTCTCTCTTTATTTTCGTTCCCTCCCATCCTCCTCACCTTCAAGCCATGATAAATTTTTATCATGGCTTTATCCTCACCTCAAAGCTAGAATAAAATATGCATTGTTGAGATCTCTTTTGTTCATTGATACACTCGAAGTCTCAAACATCCTTGAATATTCTGTTCTGCTCATTTCTCGTGTTCCATGTGGTCTAATTTCTTATTCTCTCCATGTCCATCTGTGTGTGCTCTCTGCTCATCTTTCTCCAACTCAAACTCCTCGTTTTTATTCCTCATATTCCTTTCGAAACCACTTCAAAAGAGTTCATGGAAAACCTTATCCCACGCTTTCTTTATAAAAAGGACATGGAAGGGTCTTTTCAACCCTTGGTTTGTGTTTCCGAGCAAAACCTATATTTATTTCGAGCCGCAAATTTTGTTCCTGGCAGGAAGTCGAGTCCAGAGCCAACTGACTCCCGTGTCTGTTGCTTGCCTCGTGCACTTTATCGCATCTTTCAATCAGGTCATTAATTTATTCTTTCTCCAAAGCATACCTCATCTCTTCAACCCTCACTGACCCACTCTTTCCATACTGTCCATAGTTATTGTCTGCCTGCTTCCTTTGTACTCATTGATTGAGCTCCTCCAGAATATAGACTTTTGAATAAAAATATAAAAATGCACTCAATTTGTTTTACACTTGCAAATACCATGCATCAATTCACTGACGGGAACACTGACATGGCGGGGGGGGCAACGTGGAGGGAGATGGAGGAGGGAGGGGGAAAGAGAGGGGGGAGGGGGAGCGAGAAGTGCAGTGGAATGAGGAAGTGGTGGGTGGGGGGTGGAGGAAAGGGTAGGCAGACATGTGGTGGAGCATCAATTCAAATTCATAGTGTCTCATAAAAATGATTCTGCATGGAATAACAGTGAAGATAGAAACAAAATAATGTTTGAAATCCATTTTATATCGGTCAAACTATAAACACCTCTCAGACATGTCCGAAGACAAATTCCCGTGGACATAAACACCGCCCGGACACAAACTCTCATCCGGACCTTTCTTGAGTCAAACCCCACCTGGACATAACCACCATCCAGACACATTCGAAGATATGCATCCGAGACAAACTCTTGTCCAGACAAAAACACCTCCCTGATACATTCGGTGACAGCACTGCCCAGATATAAATACCGCCTGGACGCATCTGGAGCCAAGCTGTCCTGAGACAAACACTGCCTGGACATGTTCAGAGCCAAGCTGTCCAAAGACGAACACCGCTCGGACACGTCCAGAGACAAACTCCCATCCGGACATAAACACCGCCAGAACACAACCTCTCCTCTTTACATAAACACTGCCTGGACACATCCGGAGACAAACTACCATCCGGACACGTCCGGAGATGAATACCACCCGGACCCATCCGGAGATGAATACCACCGAGAGACAAACCCTGCCTGGACATAACCACTGTCCAGACATAATGAACATCCGGATGCAGAGAGAGATATAGAGAGATATATAGAGAGATAGATATCAAAGAGAATATGTCATGCTTTGTGAAACGCACACACACACACACACACACACACACACACACACACACGCAAGCTTGGCCGATATCGGCAATTTTTTGGGAATCGGCAGGTTGGAGTCAGTGTGATTAACGACTGCAGTGCATACTGTATAAAACCCAGAAGCCTTGAGCTTTCACCGAAAAACATATATATATATATATACCAGCCAAACCCGCCTTCCATGCAAAGTTTATCAAGTGAGGGTTCGTTCAGATGTCAATATATCCAGTGTTCACAATGTGATTTGTGGAATTTCTTTATATACAATGTTTCTTGTTACATTTTTTTGTGTCAAATGCACTTTCTGAGGTGGTCAGCATGTGCAGAAGAGGGTATCACATTGCAGACGCTGTTTTCGAGGAGTGGCATTACGCCTCTCAGCAGTGACGGTCTGTCGACGACAGACTTAATGACATCAGCAAATGACCAATGTCATGACGTCATTACGCCTCAGCGGTGACGTCACTCGTCGCCATGCAAATGAATGTAAAAATTAGAAAATCGCCAAAAATTCCCAAACCTCTCCGTCTGGCGCAATCTCACATAGCCTATCCTGTACAATAGACCGCAGAGCACCCTCATGTCGAAAGTGGTGACAATCCGTCGAGCAGTTTCGGAGGTGATACGTCCACAAAATATGGCTTAGCATATTAATATAATGTTTCAGGGAGATATTCACAAACATTAATCTTTATAATCCAGGTGCATGTGATGGGTGAAAAAAAATTGGATCGGTAATTTAGAAAATACGTTGATAAGACAAACAGCTCAGAAATCGGGCATTATCAAATATATATTTGCTTTGAAACTCACAAAGACAAACATATAACCTTTGTAAAGCAAATCCAATAACCAAATGCTTTAGAAACAGGTGCCGAGGGCAAAGGAAAACCTGATGGAACCTCCTTAAGATATGGGATGAAACTTTTCCACCACGGCACCTGTCACAGGCATGGCATGTCCACACACCAATGGAGAGTCCGTGCAGATCCAAATCTACCCATATGTACCATGTTGGTGTGTGCTGTATGCGTACTTCTACCTTGTCGTAACTGTCGACTGTACATCCCGATCGGGACACGAACTGTATCATTATCAACTGACACGAAAAGTCCTGTACAACTCGGTAAGTGGCTTGAGCTCAAGCAATTACTCCAATGGAATGCCTGGCTTGGCAACCGATTACCAATTGCCGATGATACAACGATGCACACAGAAATGCCCGTTCAATGTCCGAATTGGACAAATCAACTCTTCTTTTCGTAGTTGGAACTGCTGATACTTTCCAATCTGGAGCTTACATTTTGTAGTTCTGCTGAGTTGAAGAAACTCTCTCAGTCATTCATAATATGCACAAATGAAATCTTGCCATGAACGCTGGTGTCTCCAGGTCTTTATAAGCACTGCAATATACCCAGCGATTTGTAGCTGTGATGAACAGGCATTCGATAATATGAGTGAGGAAAGTGAAAAAAATAAACTTTGTCATAAATCGTTGCGGCCTGTTCAACGTCAGAGCATGCTTGAGCAGGCCAAAAAACATGGCGGTTTTAGACCCCAGCGAGGTTACCCAGGAAACGCCTTTAGACCCCAGACAGTGAGGTGGCCAAGGATGGTGAAGTATATAATTAAATAAGTCCATTAATGATCTTCAAAAGGGGTGTTTTAATTATCCCAAACACCCAATTTTCACTCTTACACTTTCTTGGAGTTTTCTAAGAATGCATGCAAAGTTTCATGCTGCTTGGTTTTATCGTTTTGGAATGATGGAGGAGACACACACACACACACACACACACACACACACACACACACACATTGCCTTTTATTAGTGGCGATTTTAAATTATTTACCACTCACTCTTTTAAAGATAACTTGTTTTGTTATGTAAAAAATGTATGATTGTAACAATATTGTCGCCTTCAAAAAATTGTTTAACTGATGTTTGTCCTTTTTATTCCAAGGCTCGAGACTATGTCAAACTTTAAATCTGTGAAGATCACACCGCTCACTGTTCTGGACTTCTCGAAGGAGGAGAAGAATTTGGACGTGCTCATCAAGCTCAATAAGAACTTCCTGCAGAAGATACAGAGTAAGTGACACAAACTGGGCATTTCATCAAGAAAACAAGAAGGGAACACAAAACGTGACAAATATGGAAGGAAAACGGGAAGAGAAAAGTCGAGAAAAGGAACAAATAGCAATGTTTGTTTTTTTTTCCTTTTTGTATACCAAATCATGGCTCAGGAAGAGTGATGTCACAGAGGGCAAAAAGCCAACATGGTTTTGGTGGGGCAACAGGTGTACACAGCAGTTGGATGCAACAAGCTAGGTAACCATCAAACAGGAAAAAATAATTTAAGATGGGAGGGCAGGAAATATCCTCACCTGAAACCACAAGGCTTCAGTGAGGTGGGGTTCACAAGGGCAGAAATATTTGCAGGTAGTGATGGGTGGTGACACGATATGCTGGTATAACACGTACTTAAAGTCCCTGGATGGAAAATTTGAATTGAATCATCTTCGGAAAGCAGTTCCACAAATCGAATAAAGGAGTGGATATTTGCAGAAAGTCGAGTTATTGGGAGTTTGACCAGAAGGGGTTACTGTAACAGCTTGGTCATCCTCGATAATCTTCGGATGGTCAGAGGTCGAAGAGAGCAGAGAAAGGGATCAATACTGGACGAAATGGGAAATAACAGAGTCTACCAACCTCTGCAAAGTGAGAACAGCAGGTCTTGTGCTTTATTCTTGTCATGCGAGATGACAATAATATTGATGGTTTTAGATTCTAACTCTTCCAGGAGAGACAGATGTGTTGTGGAGATGCAAGGCCATTGGACAGACAATTAATCTGATGTGCTATGGACAAAGCCTTTGAGGTTATGAATAGTTTTAGTTACCCCACGCATGCAAAGCAAAAAGTGGGGTGAAGGAATTTCTTTATTTCCATCCATCTGTCTGTCGAATCAGCTTATGATCATCAGTTTATGATCGAGTAACAACTTAATTAAATTGAATGCTTTATTTTGAACACTAATCAGAACATGAATTGGAAGACAAGTCTTTCGTTTTACCGAACTTTCGCTCTGAATTCGTCCTGATCACACATGCGCAGAGAGGAGTGAGATTAATTTTTTTCCTCTGTCTGCCTTCCTGGTACTCAAACAAAATTGAAAATCAATGTAATTGGGAAACTTCCTGATTTTTTTTTTAAGGACATAAATTGCTCAAACAACAGACACGAAGATCGAATGTGACGTGTTGGATTGAGTGATGTAATAGACAATGGGTAAAATGGTGGTAAAACCCAGATTTAATTCATAAGTTAATTCGTTCATTTTTTGTATTTTTATTCAATGTCGAGGCTCGTATAAGAGCTGACACACAGAAAGTATAATAAGGAGAGCAGGAGACGAGAGGAACGGGAGAGGGAAGCCCAAAACAGTGGGGAACAGAGACATGAGAAGATCTGTGGAAGGGAATGGAATGGGGGTGAGATACACAGGGTAAACAAGATTGTACTACAGGGACTTTCAGGAAGGAAAACAGGGAATTTGAAGGAGGTGGGTTTGGGGTGGATTCACGGGGGTTCACCAGAAGGTGGTTGCTGGCAGACCGTCAGTGCCCTGCAGAAACATGGGCGGGACAGATATCAGACAGAGTGGGGTGGGGGCCGGAGCGAGGCCGGAGAGACAGTGAAAGATAGAAAGACCACTGCCCTGCCTGCGGTGAGAGAGTGAGAGACCCAAAGACTCAGCCTTATGGTGGGAGATGCCAATGATCCCAAATGCCTAGGTTTCCACAGCGTAAAGCTGAGAAAGGTGAGATGTGGGAGCACCAGCCCAGAGAGGGGAAAGCAGCATTCCATCAGGCTGCAGATGAAAGCTTTGTACATCGTCAGGAGGTAAGGTGTCCCAAGGAAGGACTTTGCACGATGGAGGATGCCCAATCGGTGATGAGCTTTGGAGGCCAGCTTAGAGGTGTGGCTTTCTCAGCAAAGATCATGGCAGATAGTGAGGCCCAAAAGTTTGAATGAAAGGATTTCTTCAAGGGGATTGTTGAGAAGTAGATGGGGGGTGGGGGGTGTTCCAGACAGTCCTTTTCGAGAGACATATTGAGTGTGTGAAATTTGTCAGGATTAAAAGAAGACATGTTCCACGTGTTAGAACAGCTTGTGATTTTATCTTCATCTGCAGAGAGTGAAGAGACTGCTGCTTGCTGATCTGAAGGATGACAGATGGTATGGCAAGAGGGTGGAGTCATCAGTAAAGAGAAGAAGAGGATTTTCCAGAGAATCAGAGAGATCGGTGTTGAAAATGAGAAAAAGCACTGGGCCCACAACAAGACCTTGAGGAACTCCAGCCGAGACAGGAAGAGGGGCGAGTGAATTCCATGAAGGGCCACACGTTGGCTGTGACAGAGAGGAAGTCTGCGAGCCATGAGTGGAGATTCCCTTGGATACCGTCTGAAGAGAGTTTGGTGAGCAAGGCGGAGTGCCAGACCATATCGAAAGCTGGTGATATATCGAGGGAGATGGCTCTGATCTCATGTCTGGCATTGAGAACCTCCATCCATTGTTGCGAAAGCAGGAGCAGTCCTGGGTAGAGTGACCTGCTTTGAATCCAAATTGATGACCAAAAATCAGGCCATTGGAGAAGAGGAAGGATTTAATGTTGGAAGCGATGATTGATTCCATAACCTTGCTGATGATTGGGAGAAGGCTAATTGGTCTGTCATTGCAAGAATCTGTTTGTTTTTTTGCACCATTTTTATGCAGAGTGGTAATGTTTGCTGATTTCCATGCATATGGCAGATGATCTTGAGCAAATGAGAGGGTGAATAGAACTGAGGGAGTGTGAGCAAGAGCAGCAGAGGTTTTTTCGACATCTGGGCAGATGCCGTCTGGACCTCTTGCAGAATCAGTCGAGGTTTGACACTCTCCACCTTGTCACGAGAAAATGAAACCGAGTCCAGGAACAGCTGGGTGCAACTGGGTAAGGTGGGTACAGAAAGCGATGGGTTTTGGGGACACGATTCAGAAGCAAACAAGGAGTTTCGGCATTCACCCTTTTCACGTGCAGTGTCAGCTAAGCGGCCATTTGAGGTGAGGGAGGGGATGGAGGAGGAACATACACCAGAAACAGACTTAACTAGATGCCTCCAGGATTTGGAGGAAGCAGACATGTTTGAAAGTTCGGACTTGAGATTAGAAAGGTGTTGTTTCCTGGCTCTTCTCAGGCTGGACACACACTTGTTACTAGCTTTGTGGAGGAAACTGAGATTGCCTTCAGTTGTATTTGCCTTCCATGAGGTGAAGGCAAGTTGTTTTAGGACAACTGCCTCACCGCAAGCTTCAGTGTTCCATCGGTGGGAGGAAGGGAAGGACAACTGAAGACAAGATGGGATAAATCGGACGGGAAGGACAACTGAAGACAAGATGGGATAAATCGGACGGGAAGGACAACTGAAAACAAGATGGGATAAATCTGTGCATGAGAGAGCAAATTTCTTGAAACAATTCCCAGGATGAGTTGATGTCAGAGAAAGTTGAGATGGGAGACAAGTCGAGAAATTTGATGGCTGCTTGAAGTCCTTGCCTGTCAGCCTGAGTGAAATGCCAGACTCGACGGCACTGAGGTGGTTCTCTCATAACAGCCAGAGAGATGTCCACTTTGACAAGCATGTGGTCAGATGAACCGATTGGAGCAGAGGAAGAACAGCAGACGTTTTCTGGTACATTGGTGAAAATCAGATCCAGAAGAGATGGAGTACCGTTCGTTGAGATCCTGTTTGGGAAGTTGACAGATTGTGTCAGTCCCAATGAGTCACAGAAGTCTTTTGCCAAAGTGCCATGGTAGGTGTGGGAGGTACCCACACCGAGCCAACTGACATGATGACAATTTAAGTCGTTACATATGACGAAGAGGGAGTTGGGATGAGAGCACAGTAGTTGGTCCATGTTTTTGGCAAGCAAGTTGTAAATGGAGTCATCACTGTTTGGTGGACGATGCAACACACATATAATCATGAGGTGGGAGTGCAGGGGAAGCCGTAGCCAGATGTATTCCTGGGGATCGGAGGAGGGAGGGTAGTGCGTAGATTGTGAGGAATAGAGTTTTTGCTGAAGAGAGCAACTCTGCTGCCATGACAAGGCTCAGGTCTGTCATACCGGAGGAGGGAGTAACCAAGGAGAGATACCAGCGAGTCAAAGACATCTTGAAGGAGGAAAACTTCTGTTGAACAGATTTTGTCTGGTTTGTCAGTGGCAACCTGCATGGAAAGATCTGTCAGGTTTGATTGAAGGCCTCAAATGTTTGAGGTTTACACTGTTGAGGAAGACAGAGGGGAGGTGGCTTTGGGTGCAAGGGAGGGGGAGGGAGGAGGGGGGAGAGTGGAAGAGAGAGATGTTGACAGTGTTTGGGGGATTACAGAAGAGCTTGGGGAGAGGGCCAGATGAGAAGGGGAAAAGGCTCGGTGGTGGTGATGAGGCACAGTGGGGAGTAATGAGAGGGGCAGAGGGAAGTTGAAGATTGGAGGAGGTGGAGGGATGAGATGGAAGAGAGAAGGCAATGGAAGGAGGCAGCTTGGAAGATGTAACAGGGGGGGGACTTTGAGAAGGGTGTGTGAGGGGGGAGATTGAAGGGTGAGAGGGGTGAGTTGAGGAAGAAGGGTGAGAAGGAAGCTTGGAGGGGGAAGAGTGTGAAGGTTGCCTTGAGAGGGAGGGGAGACGATGAGAGCAGGCACGGCCAAGGTGCAGGATTGCGATGCGAGAGGTGGGGAGCGGGGAAGGAGAAGACATGGCAGTGGTATGGTGAAGTGGGGAGTCGGCAAGGAGAGTTTCAATATTTGAGGGGTTGGGGAAAGTGGGAAGTGTGAGAGGAAAGAAAGAGCATGTTTGAAATGTTGAATGTACTCACTGAGATAGTGAGATATCTGTTGGGTGAGAATGGAGTTCACAGATGTTAGAACGCTTTCATAATACATCCAAGAACCATGCTATATGTTGACATATAGCAAGAGTTTTGTTTTGGTCGTCACCATGCGCATGGGTGACATCACAACATGGCTGCCTCTGTTATGTTCAGTTCCCAAGTGGCAAGCTTCTTTGTCAACATTTTAAAATTGAGTGCTTGCTTGAGGACTTAAGCCCCTTGGTGAGCGCTCTTCAAGAAAATTGGGAACTGAACATGGCCTTGGTGTTCATGGGGCTCGATGGTGGTTGTTGGCGGTTAAGCATTGGAGATGGCGAGCCCGGCGGAACTTCAGGGCTGCCTGCTGAATGTGCTGACCGAGCTGTTTCATGGAAGGCGTGAACTGGGGCCATGTTGTCACCCTCTTCCTGCTCAGTGTCATGTTGTACACAGAGTTGGCTGCACTGGCACACATGGGATCGCTCACTTTACGCGGGTCTGACGAAATGGAGAACGACCTTCATTCTTGGATCGTTGCTAACGGTCGGTGGTTTCCTGCATCTCTTGCTGGAGAGCTTTTCTCATTGCCGGTGGTACTTTGATGTGGTTGTGGCAAAGCCAATGAGGCAGTGCTTCGCATGGGTTTCACATGGCTTGAGTTTGGCCGAAGACGGCTGCTTGGCTGGTTTCGCGAGTGAGTGGCGGTGGTGCTGGCAGGGCACCTCCTCTGTTCCTTTTTCAAATTTGGCACTGTATAGTGTATAGTGTGGTTCTGCTGCCAAAAACATTTTTGTTATGAAATGGAATTTACGTTTTGAATTATCTGCTTATTTTTATGATTGTGGTGTCGTCCACCAGACAGCGGTCTCCTTGGGTTAACGTTAACCCGAGGCAGTCCCTTCGGTTGGGTGCCTGGGTGTCCTATCCCTAAAAGAGGATGATCACCTGTCTCTGTTATCATCTGAGCTCAAGCATTTGGACATTGCTGTTGCAGCATTCTCTGAGGTTCGGAGACCGGATTGTGGCGAGATCATGATAGGTGGTTACACCTACCATTGGTCTGGTCGCTGTGATGGTTACCATGACCAATGAGTTGATGTTGCTGTGTCCAATAAGCTGACTACAATGATATTTGAGGTAACACCGGTCAACGAGCGTATTATGAGACGAAAGATTCGTCATTTCTTGGGTATCATATCCATGGTCTCTGTATATGCTCCGACTGAGGCGAGTGATCTCACTGTGAAGGACGCATTCGAAAATACGCTCGAGTCTGTGCTTGATCAGTGCCCCTGGCGAGATATTCTTCCAGGTCTTGGGGGATTTCAATGCATCAATTGGAACTAAGGGATGGTTTTGAAATGTGTTGGTCCCCATGGGTCTGGAACTGAGAAACAGAACAGCACCAAGTTCCTTCACTTTGCAAGAAGTCATGCACTTTGGGAGGCTGGTTCATGCTTTCAGCCCCCACAGGCTCATTGCTGGACTTGGTAGTCCAACACTGGCAATGTGGCAAAGGAGATTGATCCTGTGCTCATTGATGGTCACTGGAGGATGATCCAGAACCGCAGGGTCTGCCGGAGTGCTCAGTTCCTCAAGACTGACCACAGGCTTGTTGACGCAACACTGAAGTTGCAGCTAAAATCCAGGAGAATGGTACCATCCCAGCCTCGGCTGGATGTTGGCATACTCAAGGATGAGAGGGCACCTGAGGAGTTTGCGAACAGGCTGAGTGGAGATTTGGGGGTGGGGGGAGGTCTGGGTGCTTTGGGAGATCATGAAGAGTTGTGGAGTGCCTTCAAGACCACCATCCTTGATGCCGCCAGTACATGTTTTGGAACTCAACGTAAGGCGAAGAAGAATTTTGTGTCTCAAGGAACGCAAGATACCATTGACCAGAGTCATTGGGCCAGGCTGAATGGCAGAGCTGAGCTATTCAGAGAGCTGAGGCGTAAAACTGTACGTGCACTAAGGGTGGACAAGGAGGCCTATGTGCGAGATCTCTGTGAGGGGGTAGAGCATCACTTGTGGTCAAGTGATTCTCGTCCAACTCACAAGGGAATTCATGCATTGCGTTCCTCCAAGCCCGTTCCTCGGTGTACTCCAGTTCGAGCAGGGAGTTGGGGCTCTTGACAGAGGAGTCTGAAGTGGAGGCCAGCTGGGCCAGTTGCTTTGGCTGTCTGTTCCAGGCTGATCCACCAGCTGTTGATTTGGATGTCAAGGGTGTTGCTATCCCTATTGCTGACCCTCCAATCAACTGTGATCCACGTTCGTTGGTGGAAACACAGGCTGCGGCGAACCAGTTGAAATGGGGTGAAGTTCCTGGGATCTGTAGCATCCATACTGAACTTCTCAAGGCTGGTGGAAATGCTGCATTCGTGTTGTTGCATGCAGTTCTGTGCTCTGCCTGGAACACAGGCAACATCTTAACTGACTGGAAGAGGGGCCTTGTTGTCCCTCTCTGGAAAGGTAAGGGTGATCACCAAGACTGCAACAACTACCAACAGGTGACGCTGCTCTGAGTGCCGTGCAAGGTCTTTGCTCGGATAATTATTGAGAGGGTTCGCCACCATCTCCTTCAGCACCAGCGTCCAGAGCAGTCAGGTTTTACTCCAAAGAGGTCAACGATTGACTATCTTCCCTTGCTCTTCGGGTCCTCACCGAACGCAGATGAGAGTTTTGCAGGGGCTGCTTACAGCCTTTGTTGATCTCTGTAAAGCATTTCATTCAATAAATTGGGATGCCCTCTGGAGAAATCTTGGTGTTCATTGGGTGCTTCCAAAACTGATCAATCTGATGTCTGAACTAAACTCTGGTACTGAGAGTGCTGTGAGATGTGGTGATACAGGGGTGTGCACTGGCCCCACACTTTTCAGCACTTGTCTGGACTGGATTCTGGGGAGGATGTCAGAGAGAACAAGTTGTCATGTGTTATTTGGGAATGTCAAGATCTCTGACCTTGATTTCGCAGATGGTGCAGTCATCTTTGCGGAGACTCCAGATATCCTTTTGGGATCCATCGAGGTGCTGGATGAGGAGTCTGAGCCACTGGGAATATGGGTTTCCTGGGTCAAAACTAAGATCCGGGCTTTCAATGGGCATCTTGGATGCTGCTGTCTTGTCTGTACCTGTTTGTGGTGAGGATGCTGACGTCATGGAGAGATTCGCTTTCCTTGGCAGTGATATTCATGTCTGTCATGACTTTGAGCCAGAGGTCAGTCGATGTTTGGGTCGGGCCTGTGGAGTCATGGATTCACTGGATCATGTGGTGTGGCGCTGCCAGTACCTGTGCGGGAGGATGAAAGTCCGAGTCTACATCCAGTCTTGCTTTTGGATGTGAGACTTGGATTCTGACCAGGGATCTGAGACAAAGACTTTGTGTCCAACGAGCGGTTGCTGCGAGAGACTCAAGTAAAATTTGTTACCTGCATTGTCCGTGAGCGTCAGCTGTGGCTGTGTGGACATATGGCTTATTTTCCTAACGCTGATCCTGCTCACCAGATTCTCTCAGTGAGGGAGCCTCGTGAGTGGAGGAGGCCAATGGGCTGACCACGTGCCTCGTTGTTGCAGCAGGTTGAATAGCATCTCAAGGAGATGGGGATGGGCCAGACATCTGCCTGTGGGATGGCCAGACGGAGGCCCCTGGAGTACCGGTGGAAAGTCGACGCAGCGACTTGCTGCTCTGGTGCATGCTCCCATTCCTGACCTCTCACACACGCACGCACACACACACACACACACACACACACACACACACACACACACACACACAGTAAATACTAAAAACAATATTTTATTCGAAGGTATAACCTCAACTTATAACTTAGAAGCAATTGACTGATTTCCGACCTGCCCGGATCATCAGCTGGCACCGTTTTTCATCGAGGTTTCTATCCATTCAGTCCAGAACATCTCCAAATGGTGGATCCACAAATCCAGTCGCAGGTCCACATCAATAGATTACTCAACATCAGTGGACCCACAACCTCAAGGTTGTGTCAAGTCAATCAACTCAGCAATGCAATGTCCTTATTCATACTTATTTAATCATTACTCCATATTTAATCATAACAAATATATTTAAAGTGTTATGACGTATGACTAACTTTAATCATACACAACTTTATCTGATAATATATAAAGTGATAAACACTTTACCTTGCAGGCATGTCCATAACACAGCACCTCCGTCTTGCCATCTGGGAAACTCTATAAATAAATAAATAAATAAATAATGTAACTCGTCGGAAGTGAAGTAAATAAATAAATAATAATAATTGTTATAATAAAATGTTTTTTGTTAATAAATGTGATTCTCAAAGGTTATAAATAGATTCTTGTGTCCGGACAAGCAATGTCCGTGACCCCGTCTCGTGTCCGCAGATGGATGGACCCCGAGTCTGGACCCAAACTCTGCACATCGTGAGATCAAGATCTCCCAGAACCTCAGGGAGGCGACTCGAATCAGGACCAGCCAACCTTACCCAGAACATCCTGATCGGTTTGATTTTTCATATCAAGTTGTTTCCTGTGAGAGTTTCTCGTCGGGCCGTCACTACTGGGAGGTTGATGTGAGTTCGAGTAAGTTGTGCAGAATCGGAATTTGTTTAAACTCCATGAGGAGGAAAGGGGTAGAGAATGAGTGCTGGTTGGGAGGGAATCCCCAGTCTTGGTGTTTATATAAATGTGATAATAAATACTCCGCACATCACAACAATCAAGATACCCCCCTGTCCGTGTCGGGGGATCCTGAACGGTTTGGGTTCTTCTTGGATTGCGAGGCGGGAGAGTTGACGTGTTTCGTGGACTCGCGGGTCCTGCACGTGTTCAGGGGGAACTTCATGGACCCCGTTAAACCCGCTATTGGGGTTTATGACCCCATTGGTTCCGTCCTGTTTCTCGAATCATTCCGTTCAGTTCGTGATGAAAGTTTATTTCATGAAACGTACAAACTGAAGGTTATTTTGGGTTCAAATTAATAAAATCATTTACTTGTACATGATGATGTGATTACTAATTAATATTTATATTTATAATAAAGATTGTATAATTAAATAAGTTCATTGTTTATCTAATTTGATGTGAAATGAACTTTAACCCCAACTCTTCACTCTGATCACCAAACAACACGGATTTGTCTTCTTCTTCTACACTGTGTTTCATTCAAAGTTAACTTTTTAACTTGAATTTATTATTAGTCGTAGTAGTCGTCGTAGTTGTAGTTCAATGTATTGTAATAATAACATCCACGCTGTTCACACGGAGAAGTTTTAATTATAATAATTCACCCCCCCCTCCATAATATTACATACCGATGTTGATACTCACTACCAGTGTAGCTCGTGATGTTGAACTGTTCGTGTGTTGATTGAAGATTTACTTTCTTCCTGCTCCACAGAAGGTGAAGGACGTGATGTTTTCTCCCCTCTCTGTTGTTAATTGATTCATCGATTCTGTTATTGTTTGTCTCAACGACAGGTCACAATTTTAAACCGATCTTCATGAAGTTTCACCACATGGTAGAGTTTGTCATAAGGAAGAAACCAATTGTTTTTGAGGGCAAAAGGTCAACAACTTTGGAGGTATTTCTAAAATCCTCAATTATCATCTGATTGACTTGAAATTTCAAGAGGATTTCTATTTCAGATCACTGAATTAAACCACCAAATTATTTTTGAGGTCAACATATGCCCAAGGTCAACAACGAAGGAGGTATTTCTAATCAGAAGTTGGTCTCGGTTGGGAGAGAATCAAACTGACAACGTCCATCTTGTAAACGAGTAGAAGTGGATGAAAGGGACCCGAGAGGGGGATTCGTGAAAACAAATCCTCGTCGATCACAGGACAGGGAATCGAACTCCACATGTCACATCACCCATTGTCCAGTGTGCACGTTTAAACCAGGGATCCAACAATGGTCTTTACAACTTGATCCACTTCACTCAAGGATTTGATCAGAAATGTTGGGACTCGCGTTAGAAACGGAGTTTAACTGGGTGTGGATCGGGGTTTCAATCACACGGTAATACTCCATTTATCTGTACGTGTGGATGGATGGATGGATGGACCTTGTGCTGTGGAGAATGAGGGTGGAGGAGTAGCAGCTGAAATGTGAATCCTATCCTGGTTCCTCCTGATGACTTCATCTTTGCTTTTTACTTGTTCAGGTTCCTTCTGATTCCTCCTTTTCCAAACTTCAGAGAGTGCTGCAATACTGATGTTCAAACGCTGAAGCTCAGATATTAAGAGACAGATGATCATCCTCTCTTTGTGAGAGGACATTTCAGGCACCCACCCAAAGCGACCTCGCCAGGTTAACCGTCAGCACCACCTTGACACCCACCACTGTCATCTGACACCCACCACTGTAATAAGTTTACCCCTTGCTTTTCCTCCTATCATCAAGGAATGGGGGTCCTGAAGACTTTGCCCCAATCCCCTCATCCTGTGAGCTTCCCTGTGAATGGCAGCAGCAGAGGAGCTACTCCCACAGAGTGGGTTTTCAGTTTTGGTTGTGTTTGTGGGTTTTCCGGAGTGAAAGGTTTTACGGTGGCTGGAGTGCAAATCCTGCCACCAACCTTCTAAAAAAAAGTCACCCAACTGCAGAAGGACAGCTGCGACGCAGTGGGACATGAGATATGGATGGCTATTGGCTCACAAGGAGCTCCTCCGGCCTTTGACAGGTTTTGTTTTTCATCCTGCTGGGTATCCATATCCACACACCTTCCTCACCAGGTAACCTGGTT
>BROF01002693.1:183461-204373 GCA_024346535.1 Eptatretus burgeri | reverse complement strand
ATGGCTGAAAATCCCCCATTCATTTACATGGGGAAAAGTGAGCCAGAACCAGTATTCTTACCCTATCGAAACATATCGAAAGCACGCGGTCTGGCAAGGGAGATGGCTATGATTTCGTGTCTTGCATTGATGATCTGGCATGCAACAAATTCAAAGTTTGGGCCAAAATTTGAGTTCACAAGAGTTTTTTTCCAGGCACACAACATAGATATATCTACCAAAATAGATATATAGATATATCTACCAAAAATACATTCTAACAAAGTATAGCTCCACCCCCACCTCCACCAGGATTTTAGGGCCTTGGCTCCCCGACTCAAAGGCGGGCGAGCAAACCTCAAAAACATCCTGCCAGCTCATTTGGCGGATATCACATCAGCTAAAACTTGTAAAGTAATAGCCAAAGCCACCAACGAATGCAACCTAAGAGCATCAGGTGATTGAATCAAGGATTCAAATGATTTGTTGAAAAAGATACATAAGATTGTTACAAATTTGGAATATCATCAAATAAGGGTAACTGCAATTTACCTTCACTTGGTCAGAATGTTGTTTCTTTTTCTTTATTCTGCTGGAGAAAAGACTCGGATCGAATGCTTGAACATTCATTTTGTGATAAATGTTTTCTGTAATCATCAGTCACGAGATGCCTTCCTTCTTCAAGCAAGCTATCAGACTCATCACCACCACATGCTTTGGCACATGTATGTCAGCCTGTTCACCACCCACATCTATTTAATGAATGAATGATTGCAGCAGATGCTCACATGCTAATACAGGAGCTATTATTGTGTATGAGAAGATTTTCTTCTACTCAAATGACTCGTACAAAACGTGCCTCGCCAAAGGAGAGAATAATGCATTTGGGTCCGTTTGTCTGTCTGCTAGTCTGTTTGTTTGTTTGTCCGCACAGAACATGAGTGTTTTTCTCCGCAACCACTTGTCAGATTGAGAGAAATTTTCACCATATCAGCGACTACTCGTGTAGAATGTTTTAATGATGATTATGACGTCATAGGTTACGTGTTGTGGCAGACATGTTGGAGAAAAACAGAAAAACGTGGACCCTCTGTATCTCTAAAACCACACCAAGAAAAAAATTGAACCTTGGCACATGGCAAGTACTTCTCATGGGGAATGTGTGATTCTTTTATGACGTCATAGATTCCTTCATTATGACGTCAATTTTGCATATGTAGAACGTTACATCTGATCAGTATGAGAAATTTAGAGGGTCATCCAGGGATAAATTGGTCCACAGAAAAGAAATTGATGGTCATCAATCATGTGATTCGGCAGCCATATTCTTTAAAAAATAAAATTTTCAAAAATCTTCTTCTCTGAAGTGGCTGAACAGATTGAGGTGAAGCTCGCTGTACATGTGTGACCACCTATCCATGAGGAACAAAATGTTCACACATATGACGTCAGAGGTCACTTGGTGGGGCAGCCATATTTGATTTAACCTAAAATCTATAAAAATCTCCAGAACAGCTGGACAGATTGAAGGGAAACTTCACACAAATGTTCCCCAAGTCCTGGGGATACCAAGCTATTCAAGAATAATTGATGTGACACGGTCTCGCAGCCATATTGGATTGAGGAAAAATCTTGAAAAAATAATTCTTTCTCTTGAACCACTTCATCAATCAAAGTGAAACTTCACAATTAGGATCTCATAGTGATGGGGAAAATATATATTTTAAATTTCAACCTGATCGGACACATGGTGTGGCAGCCAAAATTATTTAATTACACAGCAGCTCACAAACACCACACAAAATGCACCACACAGACATGTCTTGGTGAGGGTCTGCAATCTCTGATTGCTCTTTTTCTTGTTTAAAATGTCTTTAGTTGTGTAGTCCACGAGGTGCTGGGGAATTTTGGCTCTGGCCCATGATCAAAAATATTTGGTGACCCCTGGACCTACGTTGCTTAATCCCTATGTTGCTTAATTTTGGTGATTGGATGAGAACCGGTGTTTTCAACATGATAGTGTCGTGGTACGGCCAGTTAAAACCGACTGTGCATGGATGGCCAAACGGTTACAGCTGAGGCGTTCGAGTTTTTGGTGTGAACCTTTTGCACGTGCGGGAAATGCAAAGCAACGGGAGACTTGACTGGGGATTTTGCGGGTTTAATCACCTGAACCAAAAAAATGTACAAGAAGAAAAATAGCAATCAGATATTGCAGACCCTTGCCAGGAGTTGTTTTGTTTTGTGTTGTGTTTGTGTGGTGTATTTTGTGTGGCGTCTGTGTTCTGGTGTGTTATGTAATTAATGAGACATTATTAGAACTGCCACTTTATAACTGCTGGCAGTGATGACCAGGTACAAAGACATCCCGCTTTGATGCAAATCCGCTTTGATCGGACACCTGACCCTGACCCATGCCATTTAGGATTATTCAATTGAATTCAGAATGGAATTAAAATAAATTAAATTCAAATCAAACGGAAGACCAAATAGGTACAGTCCTCCATCGGAGTCATTAGAAGGAACCCAAACAAGCAAAAAGAAAAGATTCAGTCATCAGGAGGAACCTGGAGAGGATTCACATTTCAGCTGCTACTTCTCTACCCTCAAACACATCCAGGTCACAGCCAAGTGAACCTTATTCAAAAAAAAAACCCATAGGTTACGTATATTATTCTGGCTGCCAGACCAGAATTCTGGTTACGTATATTACGTATATTAAAAAGTTAAATAATTCTGGCTGCCAGACCATGTGTCCGATCAAGTTGAAATTTAAAACATGTATTCCCCATCACTATGAGATCATAATGTGAAGTTTCACGTCGATTGATTAAGCGGTTCCAGAGAAAATATTTAATATTTTCTTAAATCCAATGTGGCTGCCAAACTGTGACAATTATTTATTAACAACCTTCTACATGCATGTCTTGCGAAACATTTATATGACGTTTCCCCTTGATCTGTTCCGCTCTTCTGAAGAAGATCAAAAAAAAATGTTTTCGGGTAAAGTAGTCGCACCAATGGTGAAAATTTTGTCTCAATCTGACAAGTAGTTGCAGAGAAAAACACGAAAGTTCTGTGTGGACAAACAAACAAAAACAAACAAACGGACCCAAACGCAATACCCTCTCCTTCAGCGAGGGTAATGATGCAGGAAATCCAACAATAAATATAATAATCAAATGTTCAACAATTACGTACAAGGAAAGGAATTGAGCAAAAGCAAATCGAAGGCACCAATAAACAAATAAATGAATAAAGGCTTAAATGGAGCGCTCCCCCACACAGATGCAGCTCCTCGACCTGATCTTGTCCAAATCTGTTCTCGCAAAGTGTAAAAAAATAAATTTTTCAAATAAAAAAGATGAATACACTTTAAATACACTCAGCCCCAAAGTCAATGGAGGCCAACACTTGATGATACCCTTTATGCAGTCGACAAAGCAGTTTGTTTGTGGATAAATTATCTGGGGCCATAAAAGGCACGAGGTAAAGATTGAGAGAAAAAATAAATAAAACCAGGCACAACAAATCCCGCCCATTTAAGGCATAAAGTTATTTTGGGGATCAAATTTAAATTTGATACATCCTTAACCCGAATGTTGAAAAGGAATAGAATAAGGAATATTTTAGTCTTAGTTTGAAGTCAATTAAACCATTTTTGACAAAGTTATGACTGTAAAATGATTTTCAACTTTTCGTGACCTGACCTTTATCTTTGACCTAATTGGACCCAAAAGTTAATGGGGTCGTCCGAGGTTCATTACCCACCTGTGGATACAAATTAACAGTATTTGAGCCAGCCATTTTCCCGTAAAGTTGTATTTTCGTAATAGTCAGGCAGCAATTGTATTGTGCCTCGTTTTTTTGCCAACTCTGGTTTCTCACTTTTTTTAGGTTTGTCCTCTTGTCAAGGAACAAAATTCAACTTGTCAAGTTCTCAGACACGTTTTTGAAACAGTATTGACCTATACAAAGTACGCTAAATGGGCAAAAACTGCAATATGTGAACCAGATGTTTATGAGATCGTAATAAAAATAACTCAAACTAAATGTTTTTAAACAGTATTTAATCATCAAAAATACTTTTCTGATGTTCATTAATACATGCAAAAGACAACAATAATTCACATTTTGATATAGTAAAACCCCATTTGTTCTTACAATATTACATCACCTAAATGTCGAAATTGAGGCTGCACATCACTTATCTCAAGACTTATTTTTAACATAAGTAGATCAAACTGCACAATGTTTTCTGCACAATGTACCTTTTTGGCTTGTATTTAGCCACAATTACACTAGATCATGTACAGTTATCAACCGTAGTTCTCAAATGCAAAGATGTAATATGAAAGTACTTAACTGGAATATCAGTCTGTCTCATCTATATCTACAGGTTTGTCCAGTACAATGTTCTCGCATATCTCTCCACATCCACACAGGTCTGTGCATACCAAATGGTTCTTCTTGCATCCACATGATTGTCTGTTACAACCAGTTTTGCATTTACATTTCCTTAGCTCGAACAAGGCCTCTGGGGCTGGTGGATTTACACAGAAGATTGGTTTGAGGTGACCCTCTACTGACTCCCAGCAGTAGTCCGTAGGTGAGGGTATTTTGGGACAAGGTGCTTTAGATAACTTCCACACAAGAGCCATATAGAAAGCTCTGGAAGTGTGTGGCATTAACGTTCCTCGAGTTGGGGGTAGCTGCTAGCTCTCTTTACCTTTTTGTGCAAATAATTCCCACCTAAGTTCTCCAACGATATTCTCACTGATGTCTGAGGTTTTGTATAGTAAACACAGATATCGCTCCATTTGATCAAATATACATGTTGGTATCTCTTGTGTCAACCCAAATGCAGTAAATGCTTTCAGAATTTCATCATCAGCTTGCATAAATGCTTTGAAGTGACTTAATACACCTTTGCCAGCAAATGATCCAGTGTTGTCCGTTCCCTTGAAAGCATACCATCCGATGAGTGCTTCTGTCCTCTTGGGTCCAAGTCTTTGGTAGCAATCTTTAATAGATATTCTGTCACTCTTTTTTTCTGAGAAGTATAGTTGACTTTGGAAGCAATGGAAAGTGACCTAAAAGGAGAACAAAAACATCTGTGTCAACTGAGAAGACATCCAGGGTGGATTGGGGGTTCTTGCCCATGACGTCAAATGCATTCAGAAGAACAAGCTGGTCACCCTCCTCAAGGTTGTGCTGACCCATTGCCATCTCGGGCATACTAACAATGTCAGACAGAGTGATTAGCTTTCATTGTTGTATGGTGCATAACTATCACTCTCTTTGGCTTATTTTGGTAGTGACTGATGAGTTTATCTGACAGATACTCTGTCAACTCTGCCTTAGTGTTCACATGAGAGAGAAAGGTCTTCAGGTTCCTTATTTCGGTGTTATCATTAACATGATAGTGAACTGGTGTTGTTTTAACCGTTCGCTTCTGACGAGTTGTTTCCTTGAGAGAACCAGTAAGGTACTGATCAAAAACAATCCTGACCTCCTCATATGAATCACTCATGTCAGCCACAATGTCAACAAACCTCTTTGCGAAGTGCAAGGCATTTGACATTTCAGGAGTTTTTGGCACCATGTTCACTATACACATTGCGTCAATAATTATCAGGACTGAGGATGCATCCCTCTCTGGTTCTGAGATGGCCAGGTCGTCTGGCAATGGCAATGGCAATGGTACATTCATAACTGCAGATACCAGTTTGGATTTGTCTGAGAGCATTATCATTGATCCATCTGGATGAAAGTTGGAAGGTGGAGCTCCACTGAATTCAAACTCTGTAATAGCATCCTTAACAGAAAAGTCAGTTCTTGTCTTGCACACAACAAGTAATCGAGACAGCAGTGACCTCTCCTGTTTAATGGATACCAACTGCCCTTTGACTTTAGTTTGTACTGTAGCTCCTACATCCTTGAAGTACGACCAGTTGTTCTTCTTTTGAGTATCCCAGAAATTGACTGCTTGTTCCACCATCCGAGTAGAGACACATTTTTCCAATGCCTCTTGCCCCGATTTGTCACGGTTTTCAATGTTTTTGCACACACTGTCAGGTGTAACAGCAAATGTAACAAGATTGAACATATCACGTTCAAGAAAGGGATTGCCCTGTCTGGTAAGTACCTTGGAAACATTTGCTGCAGATGAAATGATCCTAGTACCTTTTGCTCCAACAAGTTCATGGTGAAGAGAACTTGGCTGCCGCGTTTCGATTCCAGCATAGTCTTTGAATTCCTGTACAATTCTGCATAGTGTGGGGGCTATAATGGAGTACTTCTCCATGGCATGCTCTTTGCCTGTGATGCCAATAAACCCTCCTTTGACCTTAATCTTCTTGTGCTCCTGTTCAATACCATGGTCTGGATCAATTGCAGTGAAAGGAACACTGTGTTTTGTAATAGAAAAGTTGCCTTCATCTAAAAATTTCCATGTCTCAGGATCTGTAGTTTGCAGTTCCAACATGTCGGCAACATAGAGGGGTCCCCATCGTCCATAGTTGTACTGGTCATGAGCATGAAAATAAGGCAACAGCTCCTCCACCTTAGCCAAATGAAGCGTCCAATTGCACGTCCTTGTAGCAGCAGTAAACATCAATAGAACCTCAACCTGATTCATGTAGTTTGTTCGGAATTTGGAGATACCTTTTGCTTGTTCCTTCCACTCATCTAGCCTTTCAAAACTATTACATGCAGAGAGTGTCTGATGCATTTCAGCCACTTGTGATTTGAATTCCTCCAAAGTGGAATCAGTCCTTCCATCTAAATATGCTGCAAAGGCATCAAGTACTTGGCTGATGTGGTGCTCAAGAAATGCTCTTTCATCTTCTGAGAAGATTACCTGTATGCACATGGTGAAAAGTGCAATCAGTGTAACTATGTGAGCTTCAATGCATCTGTAAATGTGACGACCATCCAATATTTGGTGTACTGTAGCTGATCCATACATACCAGCTTCTTCCCATGCCAGATTAATGCCACTTCCTTCTATGTACTTTCCCAGGCACTTCAGTGCTGCGATAGTTATATGTCGACCTCCAAGCGTGATGCACCAGTTTTCTTTATAATACTTGAGCTTTACTGCACGCTCATACAAATCACCATTAAGGGTTATAATAGGTTTTTGCCCTTCGCCAACAGTAATGCAGTTGAGTTTTTGAGCATGCTTTAAAATTGTGAGGAGCACTGGCCATTCCATTGGACTTCTCCTGTACAATGGAGCAACAATACCAACATTCCATACTGGTGTCTTGTCGTGTATCAACGAATTGAAGGTGGACTAAGTGGGAGATTTATGACATCTCTCTGGCAGTGTTCTACATGCACTATTGCTCGTGCTACTATCTTTGGAGGAAATCTGGGGTTCACTTGAAGTAGACTTGGCTGCTGTGGAAACATGTTGTGACACGGATGTTTCACCCGAGGTTGATCTGACGTACTCGTCTGACGAGACCACAATTCCTTGATTGAATTCCACTGATTCATTGAGGCTAGATCCAACTTCAGTCCAAGAATCTGCATCTTTACGTTTATCCACTATCTGTGCCACCAGAGAGCTCCACAAAAATAACCAAATAGTGTCACACTGTGTGTCGTCAGTAGATACCTGTTTCAGGGTGTCTAACATGTCGGTTACTTGATGAGACACACTCGGACTTACTGGCTTATCACAATTCATATATGGCATATCTAATGTGTTTTTCAGGACTTTGTCTTGAATAGTCAAGTCAAGTTTGAGGTCATTTGTAATGAGAGGAGCACCATCCTCTGATCTCTGGGCAATCAACAAATCAGCACCATGAAACAAACCTGCATTACTTCCCAGGTCAATGTTATCAATTGCAAACAGTGGTCTGATTCCCTGCTTTACAAATTGAGGCATATGTACACCTTGCGTGTTGGTGTTAATGTCATCCACGATGGCTGCTGCCATTCTCGTTGTTGTCCGCTCAACCTCATCGTAGGTAACAGCAACTTGCAGGTTATTCAGTGTCTCTACATCAGATGTGGACCAATAAGCCTGATATTAAGTCAGAGCAAGACCAACTGAAAGTGGGGTTGTCTTCGCTTTTTACCCCTCAGCCCGAATTGGGCTGAAAAAGGGGTATTGTTGTCATAGGCGTTGTCCGGGCGTCCGTCCGTCCATCCGTCCGGGCGTCCGTCTGTCAACTTTTGGTTTCCGTCAATTTCGAGGAGAACGCCTTGTGCGATTAAATCCATTTTTGCAGGGTGTGTTGAGGTTGAGTCGAGGAGCGTTCCTTATGAAAATGGGCACGCTGCGATTTTCAATGTGGCCTCCATGGCAGCCATCTTGAAATTGGTTTTCGTCGATTTCGAGGAGAACCCCTTGTCCGATTAAATCCATTTTTGCTGGGTGTGTTGGGGTTGAGTAGAGGAAGGTTCCTTTCGAAAATGGGCGTGCTGCGATTTTCAATATGGCCACCATCTAGAAATTGGTTTGCGTCAAGGGGCTGAGGGGTTACACCCGCTTTGCGGAGCTATTTTTGAAATTTGCCATCGGCGTTTGCTTTGGATTTCACTTGTCGCTTCGACCTAAATGACAATATAATATGTTGAGTAAGATTTCTCGAGGATTTTTCTATTTCAATCTCTCGAGTTACATTGAGATTCATACGAGGCCCACTGATCACCCATTTCAGAAGTTGTTGTAGCTTCGTATGCGTATTGAAGTCAAGAAATGATCCAGTAAAATGCCAGTCATCCATTTCTGTGATTTTCCTGTGAATAATCTGAGATGCCTTGAACACTGTTTCCATCTCATCTCCTCCGACGTTTTCATGCATTTGCGTCATTAACCTTTCCTTGGTCAGTGTTGAGAAAAAATTTTCTGGCTTCGGTCCACGCTTTGCAAAGTCTATTCCTGGTACTTTTTCCAGCAAGATATTCTTGATATGTTTCTTGTAAGATGTTTTAAGGTGTGTTGTCACACCTTGTTCTTCAGGAACGAGTTTATATGTGTCCTTTACAGAATTCATGTCAAAGCTAGGAAATTCTGATTCACTGTCATCTTTAATCATAAACTCTACAATTTGTGTTATTTCTATATCACCCACTGCCTTGATAAAATATTGACAGCTGTCAGTAGTAGATGTGGATGAGCCCATAGCTCTTGTTTCATTTCTCAAGCAATTAATATGATATTTCATATTTTGAGCAAAAGAATCTTTTTCTTTGTAAAGATAAGCAAGTCAAGCAGCAACTTCCTCACTTTTAGTGGACTCCTTGATTGCCAAAAAATTTTCCCCATGTCACTGGAGGAAACACGATGCACTGCACTATTTTCATTGCTTTGGCAAAATATGCAAAGCTCCTGATCAAATGTTTTTCTCGTTTTAGATGAAGAAGGCTCAATGCTTGTTCTCCCGCGTTTCTTACTTTCCGCAGCTGATGCTATGTCATCCTCGTATTTCTTTTGAGCTCGTACCAGATTACCTTTATGGCACAGAGACTGGTAACACTTTCTATGGTAGATGTGTTTGGTGTCATCAGAAAATAACAGATCTCTCACTCGGTTTAGAATATCAAAATTCTGTCCGATTTTAGTCCAGTCTTCACAAAAGGATTGTATGGTCTCTAAGGACTTTTGACTTGCAACTGAATAGGGACCACCACCTGACTGTTTGAAAATGATGCATTCATCCATTTTTATCTTGCCAAAACGAAGTTTTTGCAAGATATGTTCGTCAGCTTGTATGTTTTTTGTTTGTCTGTAATTACGTATCGATCACTCTGCAGAGCACAGTTATCATTGGAAATTTTTGTAACTTCGCATATCAGAGTCCTATAGAGGTCCCTTTCAGCGCATAAAATTTTCAAGGTCAAAGTCAAAGGTCAAGATCACTTTGTCGCAAATCAGGGGAGTCGACGAAACCCTTATTTTTTGAGTAATTTTGATCGGATCGTCTTCAAACTTCATGGGAATATAATTCATGGTCTGGTGCTCAGCTGATTAATTTTTGGTGGCGATTGGCCTTGACCTTCATGGTTAGCGCTGGAGGTCGAAAGTTTCTGACCCCAAGGTCAAATTTTGAAATCTTAGGTACCATATCGTGTAATACCTCAAATTGAACACCTCGATGAGTGCTTTCAAGATATGTCAAGCTTGAGACATTATGACGTCATTTGGTGACGTTATGAGGCAAACGCATATTTTTCATGGTTACTCTGTAGAACGATTCTCATTGGAATCTCTCGTAGGCAGATATTCCTCAAGGAGTTGCTACTGGTGGATAACAACTCTGTTCACCTCAGTGTGACCTTAAAGAAGTCACACGTGGTCACCTTTTGGCAAGATACGGGTCAACCTGCGGGTGACATTGGTTTTTTTTTCAAAGTTGATACGATCAAGCTGTCAACAGATGTATCTACAGCTCACCAGTTGTCTTGAATCTGGAAAGAGAGATAAGATTTCGGTAGTATTATGATGCATACAATTTAAATGGTTATGCATTATTTTAGCTTTTAAAATAATCAAATGGACACAGTGGCATTAAATTTGGTTTATTAAATAAAAAAATTGTGTAAAAAATAAATATTCTGGCCGAAATATAGTTTGCAATGTATCTAACACATGTAGTTTCCCATATTATTGCACCCGATATTATGCGAAAGTTTAAAGCATTGGCATTTCAAGAAAAAAATTACATAGAAACTTGACAACAAGTTGAATTCCATTTATTTACACCAAAACCTTATGAATATGTAAAGAAACTGGAGTTGGCAAAAAACGAAGTAGTGCCATTATATGAACAAATGCAGCCTGACTATAACTATGTTTTAGTTTTAATGGAAAATTTGTAATTTTGACCGATGACCATGACCCCCAAAACTTCAGACCCTACCGATCTTCACAAATATGCATTTTTCACAATAGGAAGGGGTAGGATTAATTATAAGTGAAAAATAGAATAAGGTTCACTATAAGCTTAGTTTGAAGTAAATCAGATCATTTTGACGAAGTTATGAGTGAAAAGTGATTTTGATCTTTTCCTGACCTTGACCTTGACCTTTGATCCAATTGGACCCAAAAGTTAATGGGGTGTTCCAAGGTTCATTGCCCACCTGTGGATTAAATTTGAAAGTGTTTGCTAAAGCCGTTTTGCTGTAAAGTTGCTAACAGACAGACAGACAAACAAATAAAACCACTGTCGCCCGTAGGGTGACCCGTATCTTGCCAAAAGGTGACCACGTGTGACTTCTTTAAGGTCACACTGAGGTGAACAGAGCTGCTATGCACCAGGAGCGACTCATTGAGGAATATCTGTCTATGAGAGATTCCGATGAGAATCGTTCTACTGAGTAACCATGAAAAATATGCGTTTGCCTCATAACGTCACCAAATGACGTCATAATGTCTTGAGCTTGACATATCTAGAAAGCACTCATCGAGGTGTTCAATTTGAGGTATTACACGATATGGTACCTAAGATTTCAAAATTTGACCTTGGGGTCAAAAACGTTTGACCTCCAGCGCTAACCATGACGGTCAAGGCCAATCGCCACCAAAAATTAATCAGCTGAGCGCCACACCATGAACTATATTCCCATGAAGTTTGAAGACGATCCGATCAAAATTACTCAAAAAATAAGGGTTTCGTTGACTCCCCTGATTTGCGACAAAGTGATCTTGACCTTTGACTTTGACCTTGAAAATTTTATGCGCTGAAAGGGACCTCTATAGGACTCTGATATGCGAAGTTACAAAAATTTCCAATGATAACTGTGCTCTGCAGAGTGATCGATACGTGATTACAGACAAAAAAAAAAAAAAAAAAAAAAAATAAAAAAAAAACATACAAGCTCACTTACATATCTTGCAAAAACTTAGTTTTGGCAAGATAACAAACAGACAGACAAACAAACCGGACAATTACAATATCCCGCTCCCTCCCTCCGGGGGGGGGGGCGGGATAATAAAGGTAGTGTGCACATTTTTACTAACATGTTTAATGCCTTATCAATGTCTTATTCTGTTTGGAAGGTTGAGATGCAGTGCAATAGGTAATCCCATTACCACGTTAGTTATACCTGGAGACCGAAAAAGTGAAATTCTGTTCGAAGAGGGGTTGTGAAAGGAAGAGGTGGGGGAGGGGAGGTCGAGGAAGAAATTAGAGTAATTGCAGTTTCCCCCAACCCTCTCCTCCCTGCTTCTGATTTCATGAGAGAAACCCACCCACACATGTCCCCCTATTCCCATGGTTGGTGAAGCTCTCAGTGCTGCATTAGCAGATGTGGTTTTTTGTATGCCCCCCGATATTAGACCCCCCCCTGATATTAGACCCCGATATTCTCCTCCTTGGAATTCCGTGTCTTTTCACCTCATGCCCACTGTCTATAAAAATAAATAAATAAATCGTACTCCATGGTGTTCGTGTCAAAACCAAACAGGAAAGGGCACACAAAACCAGAGCTGGCACCATTTAATTAGCTCAAGCAACAATTAACTCTCCAATTAAACATGAGACCGCCTCGATCATAAATTACTTGTCTCGTCTCTAATTGTGTGTGGCCACCTGTTAGTCTGTCTCCAACATGTACCATTGCAGGTAGAGTCAATCGGTGCAACATTTTGCTAAATGCCACAGTACATGGAAAAATTACCAGTGGCTTTGTGAGCTGTTAGACAAATAAAAATCAACCTTTAAGTTCCATGACAGATTTGAAGAGATTTATTTTTTGATCAATAACTGTCTGTAACCTAAATGCACCCTCGTAGTACAGAGCATCTTCGATGAGACTATTTCAGTCCACTGCTGCAGGACTACAAAGCTCTCCCTCATGATGAAAGGTGTTTGGCATACTCACCACACTTAGCAACTTGGCGATGGGAGCAGCCATGGGAACAGGTTGAAAAAGAAAAAAAAATCACTTTGAAAGATGCGTTTGACATGAACAAATGATGGTTTGATCTATCTGTTCTGGGTTCGATTCCCAGCCGAGCTCTAAACTTTCGGATTGGTGCTTTGTCGGCAGGATGTTTGTTGCAACACCAAATGCATGGTCCCTGGGATGGACGTAAAGCTGGGGACACATCTGCTGACATTGATGGATGTTAAGTAATCCCATGGTGTCTTTTGATGAAGAGAAAGTTATTGCAGCTGTCAATGCTCATGCAAATTTTGTTGTTGCAATGTGTCCAACAAACAAGAAAAACCTCAGAAGGTGGAAAAGTTTCTGACAACACTGGACTCTGACTGCAACAGTGTGTAACACTCTGCCCTTTTCACCATGTCATTTACCAAAGGTCATCTTCCATCTGCATGGAAATCGGCCAACATCACTGCACTTCATAAAAAAGGTTCAAAAACGGATCCCCAAAACTGCAGACCAATTAGCTTTCTGCACTTCCAAATCATCAGCAAGGTCATGAATCCATCATCGTAGTTGACATAAAATCATTCCTTCTGTCCAATAACCTTATCTCAGATCATCAATTCGGATTCAGACCTGGTCACTCTACCTTGGACATGCTGCTTCTACTCTCCCAACAATGGATGGAGACCCTCAATATCAGACATGAGATCAGGGCCGTTTCTCTGGACACATCTCGAACTTTTAATAGTCTGGCATCCTGCCTTGCTCCGCAAACTGTCTGCCCATCGAAGGCCTCCACAAACTGTCTGTGCAATCGAAGGCCAACTGCACTCTTGGAATACTGACTTCCTCCACTCTCATAGACAATGCGTGGCTTTCAATGAAACCCTTTCATCTCCTTTCCCTGTCAAGGCTGGATTACCCCAAGGCAGTGTTCTCGGCCCCATATTATTTCTAATCTTCATCAATGATGTCACTGACTCCCTGGAAAATCCTCTATCTCTTTTCTGATGATTCCACTCTCTGCTGTGACATCCCTCATCCTTCTGACAGACACAGGCAGCATCTACCCTCTCGTCAGACTTTGACTAAAGCATGAGTCACATTTGCTCGACGGCTAGGATACGGCGGCCGTACCCCCCCCCCCGAATTGACAGAAACGTGCGGCGGCCGCAGAGTTTCTGAGGTGGCCTCGGGGTGGCCCTACGTCGTATGGCTATCTTTTACTTGCCGTAGGGGTCTCCGTGGAATTAAAGCGCGGAGTTATAACTTTTTTCATTTCTACGTTGGCCGTAGCAATTCGACAAGCCGTAGCCATGATGTAGATGTGTTCCACATCGACGTACGTAGGGCGTATGGTGGGCTTGCGTTATTCGTGCGGCTGCGGTAGGCTCTTTTCAATGAAAAATGAATTTTGCCAACCCCCAAAAAATTACGGCGGCCGTACTATTTCCACGGTCACCGTAGGGTAGTCCTAAAGCGTCCCTGTGTTCACCGTACGGTGGCCTTGCGGTCTGTGTGACTACCTGCGGGCAACGCATGGTCGACACACGGTTCCCCTACGCCCGCCGTGCGTCCTACGTACGGCCTCCGTGGCAGTCTGTGTCGACTGTGCGTCCACCGTGCGCTACCGCAAGAGATCGGAGTATAGGTGTTTGCCACACACATCATCACATTTCATATTATATATTATTACAGCATATTATACAGTTTATACAGCACATATATAATATTATCATATTATACAGCACATCTGTATATAATCTGGTCCACAATCTATATGACAGATATGAGATATGATATACATATGAAAAAGAACTGGTTACCCACTCGTTACCGTCCGTCTGGCCGCACGTTCGCCTTAGGGCCCCCCTGCGGTCGCCTTGCGGGCACATTGAGGCTACCTTGCGTCTGCCTTGAAAATTCTATGGCCGCCGCAGGGACGCCCTAAGGTCACCGTGCGACATCAAATCAAAGACCGTACGGCACCCCCACGTTTTCGGTCTCCACAATTTCTAAATACCCCGTGCGGCTACCCGAAAAATAAAAACATATGTGACTGCTACATTGTGTGACCGTGGAAATACTGCGGCCGCCCTATAATTGCTAGTGGCCGTAGATTTTTTTAGACCCTACGGCCGCCGAGCCAAATGTGACTGAAGCATTAGTGGGAGCCACCCTGTTCCAATGCTTGTATTTAAATAACAGTAAATAAACACAAATATGAGTAAACTAGCCTTCTTGGAACCCTCAGTCAGTTCGAGCATTGAAAAATCTATTTAAAAAATGTATACTTTAATGACCGTCAGATGGCAGGATCCTAAGATTCATGTACGTTGAATGCTATCAGCTGAAAAAGCAGTCATATTTCCAGTTTCATTTTTAGATTTTCAGATGTTGTTTAATTTATCTGATATTCGTCATTGGAACTTGGTTTTGAAAAGTTTATTTCAACAGAAAGAGTGAACTTTCCTTTCCAGAACATAAGTTACAGTTTGGAAATCGATCAAAAATTGGCTGAGTGGCATGTGATAGAGTGAAATTTATTCTAGTTTCACTTTGAATGCCTATTCAGGGATGAAAAAATAAAAGTGCCTGTGCTATTCTGTGAAGTGTGCTGAAAGTGGCTGAGATGAGGCTCATTTTACCAACAATAATCATATTATCTAATTTTACAAACATTATAGACATATTTTGATTAAATACTGCTCACTGACCACGTGTTTCAAAATTTCAAATTTGTCCGCCATTACGTGACAATCCATATTATACACAATACAATTTTATCTGAATCATTGAATTTGAAATCTTTTACCCCAAATGATACATTTCTGTCATGACCAATTTGCAGGAAAAATGCAGGTTTGCCTCAATCTCCCGCAACAGTTAAAGGGAGATTTTTTTTTCTTGTCCGCCATTACGTGACGATTATGGAATTCTGGAATTATTGCTGAAATATTGAGGTGAGTGAATGTTTTAAGTATTTGGACATTAAAATAGATAAAATAGATGAATCAGACTGACTTCACAAGTCTATGAGCAATAATGCTCAAATATTTATCTGACAACCATTTGGAGGGAAGAAAATTAAATTTTTTATTCATGTCCATCGAGAAATATGAAAATTGGCCAAAATTTGATACTATTGTGTCGTGACATCCTGGCCTAACAAGTGGAACGGATTGTCATAGTAAGTGTCCATGATATTTAAATGTTTATCAGTCTGGTGCCTTTCCTGAGTTGTGTTTGTCTGAATTGATAAACTGTTTTTTGCCTTGTGTTCCATATATGCTCCAGTTCATGGAATAGTTAATGATTTGATAATTTCATGAAGTTCATTTTTGATTTTGGTCAGTTTTGGAACGAAGTGGCTCCCACTTAGCTGCAACAGGCCTAAATCATAAACTGGTCAAATACTTGGAACAGGTCTTTCAATACTGAAAAATTTCTCTTTCTGTCTCTCTCCCTCTCTGAAAAGACCATACCGCAAACCGTGATACGCACATAATTCACGAATTCTCTTTTTGCTGAGTTGGGACATGTATACCAATTTCTAACGACTTCCAGTGTTCATGGGTTTGCAAACCCCCATCAACCTACCCTCGTGTTGCCTCCTACCCACCCAAACACCGACACCGAAAACATGAGCGGGACGTGCGCCGATGTTGATACTGTACAAGACTGTAATGTATTTGGTTTGTGTGTGCAGTATTGGCATGCCACCCAGGCCACCAGACCTGTCCTTCCTTCTCACAGCAGTTCCTGAACTGCAATACCTCACTGTACTTCTCGACTTGCTATCGTGAACTTGTGTTATTTTTCGCTTTTTAATTGCCCTTAATCATGGCCTCTAAGGGTAAGATAAGTGCGGCAGGTGAGGCTGCTGATAAGAGACAGAAGAAAGTGATGTGTTGAGCAAAAAAGTGAATGAGTTAGAAAGGTTGGTGCTTCCACAGTGGGCATGAATCATTCTTCTGCCACTCCCTCCAACACCACCACGATCAGTCATCATCAAACATAAACAAACAAGAAAAAGAGCAATCAGAGATTGCAGATTCTCGCCAGGACTTCTATTGAGTGGTGTTTTTTTTTTTATAGGTTTTAGGGTAAATCCAATATGGCTGCCAAACCCTTTGACCTATATCACATCATATGTGTGAACCTTTTGTTCCTCATAGACAGGCGGTCATACTTGTAAAGTTTTGCCTCTATTTGTTCAGCCACTTCAGAGAAGATCTTTGAAGTTTTAATTTTTTTTAAACAAAATGGCTGCCAAATCAAGTGACCGATGACGTCATTTTTTTTTCTGTGATCCATTTTATCTTGAGATGACCCTCAAAATTTTCATACTGATCAGATGTGGCATTCTACATATGCAATGACGTCATAACGAGGGCACCTATGACGTCATAAAAAATCACCCTCATTTCACATGAGTACTTGCCATGTGCCAAGTTTCAATTTTTTCCTTGGTGTGGTTTCAGAGATACAGAGGTCCAAAGTTTTTCCGTTTTCCCAATATGGCTGCCACACCACGTGACCTATGACATCAAAATTATCATAAAAGCATTCCACATGAGTAGTCGCACCAGTGATGAAAATTTCATCTCAATCCGACAAGCGGTTGCGGAGAAAAACACGAAAGGTCGTTGCAGACAAACAAACGGACGGACAGATAGACCGACAAACAGACAGACAGACCAACAAGCCAGTAGGCGACGAGGGATCCGCAAGGATCGAAGCGCTGGATATGATGCTTTTCATTCTGACCGATCCACCGACTAAGATTCATTGCCAAGACGTATTGGTTCACATACAATTGTTCCTCTGCCTGGCAAGATTTTTTCTATTGCGTATTTTGCCAACTGGCACTCCTCAGAGTGGAGATGGAGGAAAGTGTAAATGACAAAAAAAATGTTCTACCAACCATGTTCTATCACCATGCCAAAACGCTTTCGTTTACGTCTCACCATTTTGCCTTGATGATATTAATTTATAACAGATATCTAGCGAATCACTTAACATATTCCCTGGTTCACCACCTTTCCATATTCGGAGGGCTGCCATTCAGAAACTATGAGAGATAGAGGAACATTATGCTGTCGCGATAACTAGATGGGGATGCAAGGAATAGGCAGGAGTTGGTCTGGTCGCTCTACCTATCATAGAAGCCGCGTTACGTCAGTTGCCGTTTGGGTTCTTAAAACGCGTTTTTTCGGCCGCTGCATAGCAACGGGTGATTGCTTAAGGCGCCGTCACACCTTGACGATTTAGCCAGCAATGGCAATGTATAAAAATGTATGTAAAACGTTGGCATATGCTGAAATTTTGATGTTTTGTAAAAAAAAGTTTTTGGCTTATTTATAACGAGTTGGTCGTATGCATAACATATTAGTAAAGTACACAGAACGTTTCGTTGTCTTGTAGATAACTTATAGCAACGAATGATTAGCGTGTTGTCAGCGTTCACAACCTATGCCCAACAATAGTTTAACTTAGGCAGAGCGCGCTGCACGTATGCCGACGAACTCGTGGCGTAGCCTGTTAAAAACCTGCCACACGCCGATTTAAATCATAACCGCCTGAGAATTAGAAGTGTCAACCACGCAGTCACACCTTGACGATTTAGCCAGCATATGCTGACCTATGAAAAATGTGTCTAAAACGCTGGCACACGTCGAATACGGTATGGGTAAGTTGTGTATACGTTAAGAGCACGCTGAAAAACGATGAAGTACCACGCTGTCATATTTCGTGGTACGTCAAGTACGTCGTGAAATTTCAAGCATGCTGGAAATTTTACGACGTACTCGCCGTATGGCTCACACGTTCCGCTACGCTGGGATTAAGATGTAGGCACGATATGCGATCGTTGACACACGTCGACACAAGTTCCTTGTAAGTTACTCATAAGTCGAAACACGTCGAGGTAATGTTTAGCATACCTGTCATGTTTTTCTCCGTCAAGGCACATTTTCTTTTTTTCTCCTTGGCTCCGTGAAGGCACGTGACGAAATATCTGAAGTTGTTGTTGTTGTTTTTGTTTGTTTGCTTTTTTTAGTCTATCACTAATTTTAAAATATTGTTACGAATTTCGGTCCGCCCGGCGTGCGATCGGCCACGTAACTCAAATCTCAACCGCGTCGCCTACAGGTCGGACAATTCAGTTGTGACACTCCTTGTAACTACCGCCAGGAGCCAGTCACGGGTGGGTCTTTCGACCCCACCACAATCGTGCCAATCGGCCACCCGCGCAGGATAGGGTTGTTCGCCAAACTTGAACTACCTAAGTACCTGCACGGGTAGTTAACCGGGCGATCGTACCTCGCCGCTGGCCGGCCTAGGACATGAACCGCTTAAGCGGTCCGTTCCGTGCTTCAGTGATAACCGAGCGGTGTTATCGCCGGCCCCGACAGACGTGATTATTTACCGGGGTGCTTACACCCTTCTACCAATTCCTTCCATGATGCAAGATGGAACTTTCAAACAAGGGAAAGGACGCAACGAAACGGGGAACAGTTCGACAAGCACATTTATTGCACACTCGACAAGCACGTATTTTACAGCCATACAGTAATTCGGGCACGGAAACAGTGAAGCAAGCAAATGAACAGCTACAACCGAATAAAGTCTTGATTCCACACACACACACTTAGACAATTCTACTTATAAGACTGTGCCACCACATGCATTTACACAAAAGCAAAGGAAAAAGCCACCCTCAAAGGCAAGGGTGGCAGACAGGTTCGTGGACCAAATGCACGTGGAACCTGGATGAGCGGCCAGGTCCACGAGACCGAAGGGTCTTACCCGCGCCCTCATGGCGCGATGACAGGCAAGCCGCGATGTCAGCGTAGCTGCACCTGGCTTCGTGCCCCTGGTGTGGCCGGCGAGCTCTCTCCGGCGTTCGGCCCCCATTTGCTTCGAGCTCCGTCTCCCGACTTGACTGCCCCGCCGATACTGCAGACTTGACTTGACTGCCCCGCCGACACTGCACTCGACTTGACTGCCCCGTCTCCTGACTCTCCAGACTGCCGCGACCAACACACTTGACTGCCACGACCGACTCCAGACTTGACTGCCGACGTACTGCTGCTGCCATTCCACTGCTCCAGACCCGACTTGACTGCCGACACTCCACTGCTGCTGCCACTCCACTGCTCCCACTTGACTGCCCCGCCAACACTGCTTGACTTCCACTCCACCGACTCCAGACTTGACTGCCGACGCACTGCTGCTGCCACTCCACTGCTCCCACTTGACTGCCACAAGCTGTGCCGTGCTCACACTTATATAGGACGGGGGAGGGGCGTACATGCAAATTTGTGGATCACAGTGGGTTCGGATTCGGGGCAACACCACACGATGCTCAGCCATTGGATGGATGAAAAGGGGGCGTGAAGCATTCCTGATCCGCTTTTCGAGGCGAAAGGAACGCATTGACAACCCATGGCCCGGCGTTTGGTAGGAAGGCGAAGGTGGTGGGAGTTTGCTGCGGTGGTTTGGGAAGGGTGTTGGTGTTGGCGATTTGGTTGTTGGCGGGCGTCGTTTGAGAATGACGGTGAAGCGATGTTTGCGGGGTGGAGTTGTGGAGGTAAAGAGGCGAAGGTGGTGAGAGTTTGAGTTGTAGTTGTTTGGGAATGATGTTGGTGGTGGCGATCTGGTTGTTGGGGGATGATTGGTCCAAAATAATGATAGAGAAAAGAAAAACGGCTATCTCAAAGGATCGCATCCCGGTGAACACGGAAATTCCCTCTAAACAACGGTGGGGAAATCTAACTACACAATTACTTATCGTCATAACTGATTTAAGGTCCTTTATGGTGTTCTGCGAATTTCCACAGCCATAACAATATATTCGGACATTTGCTTTTGAGTTTCGACGTCGACGTGACAATATCCTCAAACAGAAAATATTCACAGAGCAGGAACTAAGAATAAGACATGAGCAAACTGAAGAGGCAATCGGACGTGACGTAATGGCACATGACGAAATATCGGAAGTTATTGTTGTTGTTGTTTTTTTAAACACTGCCAATACGCCATTATATGGAAGCTGTAAATTAGAAACACGTTCA
>BROF01002693.1:120380-167240 GCA_024346535.1 Eptatretus burgeri | reverse complement strand
AGAGAGAGAGAGAGAGAGAGAGAGAGAAAGAGAGAAAGAGAGAAAGAGAGAGGACAGAATGAAGAGAGAGGAGAGAGAGAGAAAAGAAGAGAGAAGATCAAACATAATTGTCTTTTCTGCGATTAACTTATTTCTATTTCTCGTTATAAATTCTGTGGTCAATCATGTCCAGAATTGCTTCCATGTCTTGGATTGGGAGGTCCTCTTGATCATCCTCTTCCATTTATCTACCGATTTTCCACACCTCTTTCAGTTGTTGCTTTTTTTTTGTAAGTTTTGATCTTAATTCCACTGCTGTTAAGTAATTTACAGATATTTGATTTGTGAAGATCTAACCACTCATTTACAATTGATTGTGGTATGTCTGGAAATGGACATTTACGTCGATAATGTTGCGGGCCGGGTTTCGCCTGTGAGCACAACCGCAAGGTGGAGCAGTAGGGTCAGCTCCACCGAACACCTGGAATCTAGATTGTCACCCTCGGATAACTCCGAGGGTACGGGTCACCTTACAGGACCGTAAATCGTCAATAAATCAACCACGTGGTACAGGGTTATTTGTCAAACTTCAAAATACCGAGAGGCCCACGTGGCGAACTACTGAGTATTCACACCCTCGACAGAGCTTGAACGGGGCGAGTCCTTTCCGTGCTCGACCCTTGCGTAACCCGAGTGGATGGTTGCCGAGATCCCGTCGGTCCAAATGCACACAACTACGGCAACAACGGCCTTTTTTAATTCCCAAACACGCACCATGTTAAACCAATGAAGGAAACACAGAAACGAGCTGATACATTCAACAAATGGATATTTATTTTCAATAGGTGGGGAAGGAACACATAAAGGGCTGAGTTATCCGACTATAATAAATGCAGTATGTACAAGGCAAAAAACACTTAACAGTTCCTACTTAAAGACGGGCCCACAGACAGACGCACACCCAAAAGAAAGGAAAGGGACCTTCCGGCCTCGTGCGGTCTTTGACGAGACGAGCGAACCAGGATGAGGCCAGCCGCGTCGAGATGCTACCAGACCAGCGCCAGCGACAACACGAGACCAGAAGTGTCGAGCACACCAGACCAGCACCAGCAACGACACGAGACCCGAAGACCAGCAGCGACACGAGACCAGAAGACCTGAGACCAGATGACCAGAGGACCCCACAACACCGCGCCGTCCCGTCTATTTCTTCTCGTCCCCCCGTCGGGGCAGGGGGAACGCGTCTCACCCCTCCGCGCACTTCATTCGCCGGGGAAATCCGTCATCTCTCCATGATTGGTCGGGGGGCGTCGGGGCGTCTCGATTCCCCGCCCCCCCCCCCCCGAAGAGGCTTTGCTTCTCTTGGAGCCCGCCCTTTGACTGACTTACGGCCACCTCGCTCACACCCCCCGGATTGGGCGAGAGAGACGTCAGGTCCTCGTGAACTCCACCCACATCCGTGCTGACACGCACATAGGCAATGGCATCGGTGTAGGATGGTGGGAGGAAGCGAAAGCAGATGTCGTTAGTGTTGCGGTTGTTATATAAAATCCTAACTATCAAAATAACTTCGCAGCGCATGTATGTAATTCCCATGAGACACAGGTAGGGGGCCCTAACTAAAAACACACTTATCGAAATAAGTAAGCTACGCTGTCTGTCTGTGTGCACAAGGCTTGCAAATTCGTAACAATAATCATGTCCTCTGTCTGAGCATCTCGTGGTAAAGTGTGAAAAACAGAGGCCATTATGTTGTATGTATATATGTATGTAATAATTAATCATTTCATTTATTCCATATGGATAAGCCATTCTTAATTCTTTAATCCAGAAAAGTTCTCACCGCTTACGTTATAGTGATTGTTTATTCTTCCATCCCATTCATTTTTCGCCCATTACCACTCCTCTTTTCTTCAACTTGAACACTGAAGCTCGCATTTTGACAGAATCGATGTGTAAACTCATGAGTGAAGTAGTGGACAACCAGTAGTTTAATCTGGGTTTCTCGTGCCGCTCCTGTGTGCATTCATTCTTCCATTACATCTCTGTATTGTTTAACCAACATATTGCATTGCACATTTGCTGCAAGCTATGTTTGAGGTTTTACATGTAATTCATTCTTTGCTTTCTTTTAATTTGTAAGATCTCGCCGTTACTGTACAATTAATGATATTGTTTGTGGTAAATATGGGACAAGTTTTGCAATTGCAAATTCCACATTTACGCACTTTGCATCCGGATAAGTGTTCCCAACTTTTACCATGTAGACACGTGGGACATGAGCTAGGATGAGGTAGTTGAGTGGAACAAGGTGAAAAAAATAATTTGTGTTGCAGGTTGTCATCACAGTGTGATCATTCTTGATCTAAACAACAAACCTGCTAAAGCAGCCAAGAAAAGCAAAAGGTTTTCTTCTTCTGTGATTTATTGCAGTGCATAATTGTAAATAAACAAGGAATGGGACCAAGGAATGTGCAACCCAAACCATGGACTGCTTTTAGCTCCATAATACACACAGAAGCCATTGTCATATTGCTTCACTGTCTGGATGCCATGTCACAATGCCAAAAACCGAAAACAAAACCACATCTAGCATCTTGCACAGTTGTAATCGAATGACATGTTTCCTCGAGAGATTATTTCTCACAAAACAAAGTGCATGTCGTGAAAATGGGTTTGGGGTGGGGGTGGGTAGTGGGCACACACAAAATCATTTTTTTTAAAAACTTACAAGATATGCTGTTACATTTGTGATACCTTTCCTGGTTTGGATTGAACACACAAGACTGAGCTGAGCTGGAAATAAAATAGGAACGAATTTGCATAAACGAAGACTCAAAAACAGCACAGCAAGAACCAAAAAGGCACAAAAATATCCTGAACGGTATTAAACCACGTAGTTTGTCTTTAAAGGCTTGAAGAACCTGCAACAAAGTTTGCTAATCAAAACTGCGGTTATTTGGAACAAAATTACTTTGGAAAAAAAAACAAAATGTTCAGCTGTTGATGGCATATCATATTTTTATATATATATATATATATATATATATATATATATATATATATATATATATATATATATATATATATATATATATATATATATATATATATATATATATATATATATATATACATATATGATATCCATCTTCAGGGGTTTAAAGTGAGTTGCATAGAGAAAAAGCAAAAGGCAATATGCTTTCCACAACGGCAACAATTTCAAACAAAAATACTTGCGATTCTGGAAAAGTACGAGGTTAAGAGGATACACATATACTCATTCTGTGCTACGATTAGGCACCGTTTAGATTATCGGCGATTACCGATAACATGATTACAATTGATAAATAACAATGTGTAGCACATCAGTAATCTTTTGCATGGTACCAGCAAGCTCTTGCAAGGTCTGTAAGCTTAAAGGAAAAAGGTGGAGCACACTGATAGATACGACAGCACAAAATAAGGGATCTTTGTAGATTCTATAAAGTGAGGGACCCGATTATAACAATGATCAGAAACATGAGTATCGAAACAAATGTATCAATAAAACTTGACAGATCAGTTGTGATCTTGGGAAAAGGGATCCATGCAGCATTTTGTTGGATTTGACTTTAATCAGCTTGGAATCTAAGCAGCCAAATTGGAAGAACATCTGAGAGCTTGAAGCAAAGTATCAACTTGAAATCGCTGTATTTAAAGTTTGTAAAGTTGTAAGGAATTTCACAATGGGACCAAAATGAAGTTTCACTGCATGGGCTACCCTCATAGACTCTTTCCTTTGCATACATATAGCAATGTAAAAAATAAATAAAAACTACATTTGACCTTTAACAGATTGCTATAACTTAACCACTTCTGAACAGTGTTGTACTCCAAATTGAGGATGTTGCTACGATATCAAACAAAGATCACATTCTTCAATAACTTTCATGTGCAGAATTGAACTTTTCATTGGAATTAGACAAATTTCAACAGCATTACAAGTTCCAGCCCTCCACAGCAGGTCAGTCAACATTTAATCTCATCATTCAGTGCTCTTGCTTACAGTACCTTTTCAGGCGGTATAGGTTTGAAACCCAATTAGCTAGACTTTGCATTTATCACCACTGTACAACTGTAAACATGATATTGTGACATTCAGTACTTACGACAGACATGCCTCAAAAGTTTTAAAAAAGAAACAAAAACAAACTTAAATGAAGTAGAAAAACAAAACGTAAATAAAACAGATGTGAAAAATTCAAACAAATACTGTTATAATAGGAAAACATTTTTGTTCCTTGCAATATTATTACTGAACACATACTTTGATTTAAACAGTTTGTAAATAAAGATGGAAAAAAAAACTCAAAAAAGTTGCTTGGATTAGAAATGTAAAAACGGAAACCAAATTACATTAAACTCATCAGTTGCTCCCTTGCCGAGGTCACTTTACATTAAACATTGTGAGAAAAAAAACACCTTCTGCTAAGGCAGCAATTTATCAGTTTGTAGCACAACCTTCCAAAGATTCTCCAAAGTGAGGTTTTGATGCAAATAATTGGAATGTGAGGAAAGCATTAAAGTTAAAAGTTTCATCTGTTGGAAGCAACTCCCAAAGTTTCAATTAAAAAAAAAATTAAATAAAACACCCTGTCCTGGTGTTGCAGCAAAGTTTAGCTTTAAATACCTTGATGTTTCACCAATAAATAATAATAAAAAAAATTCATGACACACAATGAGAGCTATAATAATTTGGAGTGATACACCAACATGGACTAAAATGATAATAGTTTGAAGATAACCCAAAAGCCACTGGTTCAATTTCCTTGTGGTGCATGGAGTGTGCGAGTACAAAGTTCTTGCCACAAAATGCAACTCAACGATATCACCTCGCTGCTACTGCATTACACCTGGACAATGCATGTCTTACACTTGGAAATGAGATCCTCAAGTTCCTGCAAACTTGTGGTTTCCTGCTGTGCTTCACTCTCTGGGCTTCGGCCTGGAAGCAGGCCCAGTGATGAAGGCATGTTTGCCATGATCACCACTGAGCTCTTGATTCTTGCAAATGGCGATGCGGCATGTGAGCCCCCATCTGATGGCGTCACGCGTGTCGATCCATCCGGTTCACTGTCGACAGAACCTGGGGTTTCTGCTGGTGAAGCATTCTTTGGCACCTCCAAAATATCAAGTCGAGAAGGCCTGGGCATAGAGTCTAGTGTTGAGCAGACAGTAGTTTTGTTTTCACTGCTCTCAAAAGAATATTGAGAACGATGTGGTGCATTTGCTCGTGGTTCTAGATCACTGCAGTCAGTGATGATGATACGAGAAGTAGCGCACGTTGGTGATGGAAGGCTCGTGTCAGGGGCTTCAACCGATCGATTTGATGGAGACCCTGAGGCAACAATGCCACAACTGGGAAGTACATAATCGAGGATGGCTTTTTCACTGCACCTCCTCTCATCATCAGACTTTGCTGCTGGAAGTTCAAAATAGTCATCCTGAGGGTGGCATAGGTTTCAGGAAGAGGATTCAAAATACATAAGACTGAACCTCTGTAAATCCACATGAACCCTTCACAAATTTAATGCAAATAGATGCAACTGCATCATTCTGGGTTGAATAAGTATTTCCAAGCAAGTGATCTTGCTCTGAGGAACAATAAGTTGGGTGACCCCATCAAGATTGAGTTACTTTGACTTTCGTAAAACCTCAAAAAGATTGCTGTTTAATAGGAGTAGCAAAAATGAACTCGACTGCAACATGGCAATGATGGGCCAAATGGCCTAATTTTGTTGTTTAAGCTCAGACAGGATCATGCGGCCACTCATTACACTCGGTGTAGTTCCACGGGGACTATGGACCATTTGTACGTTAATTTCCATTCTGCATACGTAATATAAATATGTAAATGCAATAAGGTCAATTCCTGACAGAGAAACGACCTTTGAATGCGGAGGCGCCAGCTAAGTTTTGCCCATCTCCCAGAATAGGTTTGGGGGGAGGGGGGGAGGAGCAACATTCGATGCTCAAAAGCCCAAAGTGCAGTTATTTCACGTTTTTCAATTTAATTAAGAATTGAAAGCTTTTATTGAGATGTGAAAATAATGCGGAACAGCAAATTTCAGGGGAATTGGCCCAGGGGTTTGGAGACATAGAAGGAGGAAACAAACAAATTCGCTCTTTTATACAACATTTATCAAAAACCCGAGAAGTAAGCACACTCACCTCTTAGCTGTCATCGAGTCTGGGTTTGAATGTTGGCCCAGCTATAAACTATCATCCCCATGTTTCACAGGGAGAGTGATTAATCAATGTGTATGCTGCCAATTGGATGGACATTAAACTGACGATTTGTCTGCTAGCATTTACTAGTGGATGTTAAAGAACCCATGGTATCCTTCGCGAAGGGCTTTCGCCGGCAACATGGTAAATTCCTAATTTCTGTCATAACCTTAATCAAATTTCAGGCCTTTTTTGCCAGCCGGTTTGTGAAAGACTGGGGCCAAGCTTCTCCCGACACACCCAGAAGAGGAAGAAAAAGAAGAAGAAATTTATGAAAAACATTTATTGAGAGTAAAGCAGCCCAAAAACATTGACTAAACAGCCAAATATTTCTACATTTTTTCAAAATATCAGAAACCATGTTTTAATTTTTGCTTACCATTGAAACAACTCACCACAATCACAGAGTCAGAGTCAGAAATGGAAATATCACTGTCACCATCTTGCTCTGCATCCTCACTGCCAAACACCTGATGGGCAGCAGACTCTGGCCGCAATAGGTTTGGGCTCCCAGATGAGCGACCGAAGGTGCCAATGCGCCGAATGTTTGAACCAAGGTTGCCAAGGTTCATTCCATGTTTGGACTGGCGCACTTTCTCATTGAGGGAAGAGAACTTGCTGCGTACATTGCGCTGCACGTTTACCAGGTACCTCTGGCTCTGCACAAGACCTTGTCGAGCACCCGCCTCCTGTGGCAAAGGGTCCACAGCACCAGCAGCCCAGCCACAGGACTGTTCTTTAGCAGATATCGTGATTATCTCCTCGTGAGGCTTACTTTTACGTCTGATAGAAATCGCAGCAAAGGAAAGGAACACAGGACCAGAAAGATTGTCAGGTCAAAAAGGAAAGTTAACACAATGCTAATATTCCACTCCCAAAACCCAAAGGCATTGACTTACTTCTCAAGCTTCCCTTCCATCATGCTGAGGCTTCCACCATTCTCTTCCTTCAGCATCATAAAAATCTCAGCGATGCACTCCAGTGTATCTGATCAAATAGATCATGGATTTTATTGGCAGGTTTGATGAGGAAAAAAAATAAAATACAATGAGATTTCTTGGATTTCTGAAAAAAAAACTATTGCAAACATGACATTGTCCCAAGTCTGATACAAGATGTATTGGAACGGCACTCGGTAGAACGCATACCTCCACCAAGCTGAACAGTTTACGTTTTGTATCCCACCGATAAGACGGATCTGCATCCGACTCTTAAGCAAAATCGAATCGGCTTGTTATTGGCACCTACCCAACTCATCCACCAAGTTTTATCATAATCTGTCCATAATTTTTTGAAATAACATGCTGTACTCTATATGTCATTTTTGGCCACATCTCTCAATCATGAAGGAGGAGATTAGGACCATACTCTGTGCAGAGCGTTGGTGCTGCTTAAGCAGTCTCCTTGGCGATTGGGCACAATCCTGGACGGGTCGCCACTCCGACACAGAATCATGAAGAATCACTTATAGATTTAAAAAATTCTCATTTCTCGATCTGGATCTTCACCAAAATCGAATCAATTCATCGTCATCACACACCCAACCGATCCACCAAGGTTCATCCAAATCAGTCCACAACTTTTTGAGATACTGTGCAACATATAGCTTTTGGCCTGATCTCTCATTGGTGAAGAATGTCTTAAGATATTCTCATATCTGGATCAAGATCTTCACCAAAATCTACTCAATTCGTCCATGTCATACATCCAACCTCTCCACCAAATATCAGCTGAATCCATCCACAACTTTGAGATATCCGACTCACAGACATACATGAGTGAAGACAAAACCTCTGTCCACATTCACTGATGGAGGTAAAAATAATTATATATATATATATATATATATATATATATATATATATATACATTATCCACCAATCGCTCTGTCTATCTGTCTGTCCGCTGGCCTGATCCACCCACAATTCTTACCTCAAAGATCCAATCACTGATATTTTGTTTGCTCCATTTCAGCCTTAGGTTTCAGGTGTGTATTTGAAGACTGAACGTGTCTTCTATCAGGAAACAAGGAATAAAACATAAAATGTCATAGCCCCCATTGTTTTAGTAATTTTACTGCATGGAGTTAAATGGCTAGCCCATATTTATTTACAACTAAAATGGCCACCAGTCCACCAATTGGCCATCTTTGATCAGATTGCAAAATAAAGTTAGGTGCAAGTGTATGCCATCGTGTTCTGTGTTTGTACCAAGTTTGAATAAAATCGGACCATGGATGTCCAAGAAATTGTTGGGGACACATTTGAGTAACAAAATGGCTGCCAGTCGGCCATCTTGGACTTGATCAAAAAAAAAAAAAAGATGACATGCATATGTAAGCCATCATTCATTATCTGGTTGCCAAGTTTGAACAAGATTGGTAAATGCATGTCCGAGAAATGGTTGAGGATGTGTTCGGTACCGGGTTTTTCGCCTCCGTTGGACTCAGTCCAAAACGGGGGCTTATGGATTTGGTCTCAAATTTTGTGTACGTGCATCCGCAACCATATCTCGGACATGTATGGACCAATTTTATTTGTGCTCAGCACAAAGACGACACATGATGGTATACATATGCACGTCATTTTGTTTCACGATGCAATCAAAGATGGCTGACTGGCAGGCATTTTAGTTTAAAAAAAATTAAAAAATTACCCCCGTGTGGGGGTGACGGTCATCTCTATAATGTTTTTTACTCTCATAATCAATGAACCGTTGCCAGATATCTCCTAAAATGACAGACGAGATAGGTTTTGAAAATGGTGACTTTCACAACTTTTGTGACTTTGTGACCTTGACCCTGACCTCGAATCCGGGAAAAAAATATGTCGTTGGGTATCACTCATCGACCTCTACCCACATTTCATCAAGATCAGAAGTAAAAAGTTTTCTTTGTACCGGGAGGTGTTTTTGACCATCTTCCAGGTTACGTGGCGGCCAAACGGGATGGAAATTCAAAAATCTGTCCAGTAAGATACAAGATAATATTTTTTACTATCATAATCAATAAACAGTTGCCGAATATCTTGTAGAATGGCAGACTAGATAGGTTTTGAAAATGGCGATTTTTATAACTTGCGTGACCTTGTGACCTTGACCCTGACCTTGAACCCAGACAAAAGTTACATTTTTGTGCAACACTCATCGACCTCTACCCACATACTAAGTTTCATCAAGATCGGAAAGAAAAATTGTTGCTGGACGGTTTGGCTTTATTAGGTCATCTCGGTCGAGATGACCAAAAAAACCGGTATCGAACATGTCCTCAAGCATTTCTCAGACATGCATTTACCGATGTTGTTCAAACATGACTCACAGATAATGAATGATGGCTAACATATGCATGTCTTTTTGTTACTTAAATGTGTCCCCAGCCATTTCTCAGACATGCATGGTCCGATTTTGTTCAAACTTGGCACAAGCATAGCACATGATGGCATATAAACATGTGCATCTCACTTTATTTTGTGATCTGATCAAAGATGGCTGGCTTTGGTCAAAATTAGTCAAAGGTCAAGGTCAAGGCCATCCAAAACATGTAAAACACCTATTACGCCACAGTTATAAAACGTATCGACCAAATTTGTTTGCCCAACATTCAATCATGTAAAACAATTGAGAGGTGAAAGTTTTCAAAATTGCCAAACTGCTGTTTCCATGGCAACTATTGTTTATCTGCATTTCGCAGGCATGACATCTTTCTTGTTTGTTACCTTCGCCACCGAAGGTGGATGGAGGCTATGTTTTCACCCCTGTCCGTCTGTGAGAACAGGATATGTAAAACTGCTGTGGACGGATTTGGACTAAATTTGGTGGAGAGTTGGTTTGGTGACAAGAAGCTGATTCGATTTCGGTTCAGGTCCGGATCCAGATCCGGCTTTTCAGTGGGATACAAAACGTAAACTTTCAGCCTAGCAGAGGTATGTGGTCCACTGAGTGCCATTCCAGTTACCTTCATCACCGAAGGTGGAAGAAGCTCGTTTTCACCCCTATCTGCCTGTTTGTTACTTGCAAAATCAAAGACTTTTCAAATATATTGGTTGGTCAGGTGCGTTATTCTATCTGTTTGTTTATAGGTCAATGTCCTACAGGTCACAATTTTAAACCGATCTTCACGAAACTTTACCACATGGAAGAGTTCGTCAAAAGCAAGAAGTCTATTGTTGAGGTCAAAAAGTCAACATAGGCCAAAGGTCAACAACTGTCAAGTTTCTGAAATCCTCAATTTTCATCCGATTGACTTGAAATTTGAACAGGATTTGCATATCAGGTCACTGAATTCAACCACCAATTATTTGTGAGATCAACATTAGGTGAATATGAACCATTTTCACATCTTCCCGAGATAACGTTTTATCATTCATAAATAGCACGTGAATAAATACTCCGCACATAAAGAAAAATATTTTGCAGAATTATACAAGGCTTACCCTTTCCATTATTCTCGCCAGTGCATGTGCCCACCCGCATTGTGTGGAAATAGCCTGTGGTGCCTCCAAACACAGAGTGCAAGCGCATGCACATGAACTTTGGCCTTCCAAATATGGTCGGTTCAGGGCCTACAAGGAAGCCATGATGTGAAATGGAATAACATAGACACTGTGATAGACTTCAGATCACAGAAAAAAGTAAATGCCATAGAAACATCAAAACCATTCAAAATTCTGGGGCCATAATCATGAGCACAATCATGTTGAAAGTAACTTCATCTAAATGAATGGGAGGTTCCCAGTGCCACAGACTGGCTTATTAACGCTGAGCGATTGGAAACCCATTGTCGTCACCTGCCTTTGCAATGTAATTCATGTTATGAATCAAAATACTTTTTTTGTCTTTCATAAAACATATCATCACATTTGTAATTGGGTGTGTGCTATACTGGGGAGTAAAGCAGTATATAAAATCACCATAATTTTGGCTTTTGAACCCAATTGATCTCATTATTGTGTTCATCAGTACCACCCCAGGAATAAAACCTGCCCACCATACCTATGAGTTACTGGAAGCTCCAAGTGAAGCTCAATGTTTATTAAAGTAGCATAAAATGACGCGTTTTCATTTCCAGGTGGCTGAATGCTATTTTGAATATGTCTTTCAATAAAGGTATGAAGAACAACAGAGTAAAAAATAAACCAACGTATCTTGCCAAAAGGTGACCACGTGTGACTTCTTTAAGGTCACACTGAGGTGAACAGAGCTGCTATCCACCAGGAGCGACTCCTTGAGGAATATCTGCCTACGAGAGATTCCGATGAGAATCGTTCTACAGAGTAACCATGAAAAATATGCTTTTGCCTCATAACGTCACCAAATGACGTCATAATGTCTCAAGCTTGACATATCTAGAAAGCACTCATCGAGGTGTTCAATTTGAGGTACTACACGATATGGTTCCTAAAACTTGAAAATTTGACCTTGGGGTCAAATATGTTTGACCTGAGGCACTAACCATGAAGGTCAAGGCCAATCGCCACCAAAAATTAATGAGCTGAGCGCCAGACCATGAACTATATTCCCATGAAGTTTATCACAATTTACAAAGTCTGATCCATTCAATAGCAGACCAGTCAACCTTTTCCCCATCATTGAGCAAAATGATAGAATCAGTAATTGTTGCAGAACTTTCCGCATTATCTCTTCTCCAACTGTCTTATCTCTTATGATCAGTTCGGCATTCATACCAGCTGTTCTACCATCGACATGTTGCTTCATTTAACCAAACGATGGATGGATGCACTAAATCTTAAATGAGAGATCAGGGCCATCTCTCTAGCTTCTGATACCATCTGGTACCCAGCCTTACTTTACAATCTGTCTGTAATGGAATTCACCTCCACACTATCCCCTTCCCTCAAATGGCTATCAGATTTTCGTTACATTTGGAAACAACTGTTTTCTCTTAATGTGTCACTCTGTCTCAAGATCTCCCTCTTGAAGCTGGTGTTCCACAAGAAGTGTTTTAAGACTGGCCTTACGCTTGGCATACATGACCTTTCTGTTCCCTGAACAATCCTCTGTGTAATTTAGTGGATGACTCTACCCTATGCAGAACAGTACAATTCACCTCCGAGAGGCAGATTGCTACAGCATCCATCTCTGCAGAACTGGAAAAATACAAGTTGTTGGTCGGCACCGGTAACATGTTTTTCAATGGAAGAATATCCAATGTTCTCACTCTGCCCCTCCACAAGCATTAGCTTTCAACCCCACCCCCTCCCCCCCACCTCCTCCAAAATTCCCCACCAGTCTACTTCACTCAATCCCAGGGAAGTGGTGCAACTCATGGAGCTCCTCGGTTTCACAATCCACCACAACCTGTCCGTCATGGGCAGATCAAATCGCCAAAATGGCCTCCAAGGCAAGCTGATACCTGGGCAATCTTCACAGAGCCAAGTCTATTTAGTCACTCAGAGCTCATTGCAGTGAATAAGAACTTCATCTAAAGAAGTACGATTCCTTACTCTGGGCTCATGTTGTTATTTCCCATCTTGCTCTCCTGGAGGCAATCAAATCCAGGGCTCTTCATATTAATGGAATATTCCAGAAGGAAGCATAGTCTCAAGGTCTGTTTCTTGCCCACTGTGGGCATGGTGGTGGACTCTATTTTCTATCACTCCACTTCTGGCCTTGTGTCTCCTACCCTCTTATGTCTCTGTCCTCTCCCAGCCTGCCATGGTCACACATATTCTTCCAGAATCCCACACCTGGTTACTCCCTCCCCCACCCCAATTCTAATATGAATGTTCACTTCAATCTTTTCATTCCACTCATCTCTCTTCAGTGGAACAGACTCAGTGCCCCTCCCTCCAACCTTTCAAGAGTGCTGCCCATGTATTCACCTCATGCTCTCACCCATACCCACCCTTGCCATTTTATTACTCCCACTGACAACTCCTTTCCCTCCCCCCCCCCCACCTAAAACAAACCACTTTCCAATACGCTACAAATCTGTTCAAATGTGATGTCTTTCTCTCCCGGTTCCTCTTCAATCATCTTTGAGAATGTGAATTTCTGTGCCCTATCATTTAGCTCCTGCATGAAACTTGATTTCAATGTCAAAAACAAACAAAAGAAATTACTTCACCACCTAAATGTCAATATAAAAATTACCCCCATGTGGGGGTGACGGTCATCTCTATAATACCACAAGTTCTCAATGTTCAGTTATGACCGAAGACTACTGCGTAGTTTGGTTAAAGACGACTCGGCATTTTGGCACGCGCGCACGAAATTATATTATGAAAATAAATGCCGACGTTTACATTTCGGGTTTTGAAACTTTTGCACCTTCGGCGGAAAATGTATAAATATAAAAGGCTAAAAATGTGTTTTATATTTATCTTTCATTTCTCCTTCCTTCCTTCTTTGCGAATCGCATCGGCGTTTTTGGCCATCTTCCAGATCACGTGACGATCAAACGGGAAGGAAATTCCAAAATCTGTCCGGTTAGATACAAGATAATATTTTTTTACTATCATAATCAATAAACAGTTGCCGAATATCTTGTACAATGGCAGACGAGATAGGTTTTGAAAATGGCGATTTTTATAACTTACGTGACCTCGTGACCTTGACCCCGGACAAAAGTTATATCGTTGTGCAACACTCATCGACCTGTACCCATATACTAAGTTTCATCAAGATCAGAAAGAAAAATGGTTGACGGATGGACATTTGGTCCGGCTTTATTAGGTCATCTCGGTAGAGATGACCTAATAAAGGAAGAAAAAAGGTCTATTCAAATTGGTGGTATTTGAATAGGCAATAGGGTGAGACAGGTCTACTTTGGTCAACATTTTAATTATTCAATTCTACCTGTCATTCCACATTAATTAGTAGACTGTATTAATTATGAACAACTACACTGTTAAATACTGACTGGTCAGTATTTGACAGTCTGCTACAATAACAAGGAAACAAAACAAAAATAAAAAACTAACCCCATGGGGGACTGACAGTTATTTCCCCAACAGGCAGGGTGGAAATGAGAGATTATGAGGAAAGGGGTCATGACCCCCCTTGCTGAAGTGGTATAGTCATGGAGAGCACAACTTAAGTTAACAGCCTGGTCCTTTTGCTTCATGAAGAGTTTGGTCTGCATCTATCTGGCTGTCGGTTTCTGAAAAGATTAAAAAAATTAATTACCTGAATTTGAGGCAAAACTCCCTTTTCAGCCTCTTATCGGGGGTGGATCCGGATGGGGAGCACAACCCCATGAGACCTTACTGTTCTGATGTATCTGACCAAATTTGGTCCATGTAGGTCATGTACTTTGTGAGGAAAATATGTTTTTGTGAATATGATGGATAAGGGGAGGGAGGCCGTGGCTCCCTTTCCAGGGGAGATACAGCCATGGTGAGCACAACCTAAAGTTAGGGCATGGTTACGATGTTGCATGGCCAGTTTGGCTGGATCCAGTTGTCAGTTTCTGAGAAGATTTTTGAATAAAATATCAACATTTGGGGCAAAACTCCCCTTTAACTGCCATAAAATGGGTAGATCTGGAGAGGGCTCACAACCTCATGAGACCTTACTGTCCTGTAAGCTGGTAGCCTGGTGGTAGCCTGTATTGTACGTAGCCTGGTGTTGGCTCAGTGGTTGGGGTGGCGGCTTGGGATCCTAGGGTCCTGAATTCAAGCCCCATCGGCCGCTGAATTAATACACCAGGGGGTTGACTCAGCCTGTCATCCTTCAGAGGTCGGCAAAATGAGTACCATTTCCAGTGTGTGTACTGGTAGAGGGGCACTGCATCCGCGACACAGTCACGCTTCAATAAATGATAGCTACCCCGGCAGCTAAGCTGCCATATGACCACCACCATGCATTGTACCAAATTCTGTCCGTATTGTTCAGGTAGTTGTGGAGAAGAGGTTTTAGTGAAAATGAGGTATTCTGGGAGGGGGCCCGTGGCCCCCTTTCCGGGGGAGATACGGCCATGAGGATCACAACTTGAGGTGAGAGCATGGTCCCGATGCCTTATGATGAATTTGGTCTGAATCTGTCTGGCAGTTTCTGAGAAGAATATTTTTGAATAAAATACCAATATTTGGGACAAAACCCCCCTTTAATCCCCTATATAGGGGTGCATCTGGATGGGGAGCACAACCCCACAAGACCTTGCTGTCCTGATTAATCGTACCAAATTTGGCCCATATTGGTCAGGTAGTTTGTGAGGAGAAGATGTTTTAGTCAAATGTTAATGGACATACGGCCAGACAAAGGCATCCACTCTTCAAGCTTATTTCAAAGAAATAACCAAATTAAAAACTAGAACGGGCACTCATAGAGCGCATACCTTCGCCACCACGACTTTTTTTGTTCTAGGTATGAGTGTGGGGAACTGGTTTCATATGAATGGTCTTATGACACAAACCACATATCTATAATGTCATGACCCCCCCGACTTTCGGGGGCTACAGACTAAACAACAATCAACTCACGTCGTTTTGGCGAGTCTTCACTCGCAAGCTCGGTGAATACAACGTTTCAACAAGAGAAGGTAATCTCGTTTGATGCTGGTTTCATGCAAATCGAATAAGAATTGACTGAGCTATGCCGAAAACCGCATATTTTTCAAGGGCGTGACCCCCCCCCCCCCGTGACATTTTACCCCGACCGGTGACATGTGTTATGACGTCATTGTGTCACAAGATTGGGCATTAAATTCTGAACATTTTGGTGCTGGGTTCATGTAAAGCGGACAAGAATTGACCGCGTTATGACAAAAACCGCATATTTTTCAAGGTCGTGACCCCCCTGACCTTTGACCCCTAACCGGTAACAAGAGTATGGGCGTCATTGTGTCATATTGCATATCACAAGATGAGGCGTTGAATTCTGAACATTTTGGGGTTAGTTGCATGCAAATTGAATAAAAATTGACCGTGTTATCGTAAAAAGATGATTTTGACCTTTTCGTGACCTTGACCTTGACCTTTGACCCGAACGATCCCAAAATCTAATCGAATGCTTCCTGGCTAATAACCAATCATCCCACCAAATTTCATGCAATTCGGTTTAATACTTTTTGAGTTATACGAATCACAAGATTACAAATAAATAAATAAATAAATAAATACACGCCGACCAAAACATAACCTTTCGCAGAATGCAAAGATAATTATAACCTTTTTTTTACAGCAATGAGGAAAGTTTGTTTTTCTACAATTTTTGGGGGGTTTTTTTGGATACATTGTCGAGGCTCATATGAGAGCTAACACGCAACGCACAACAAGGGCGGGTAGGAGACAAGAGGGGTGGGAGAGGGAAGGACAAAACAGTGGGGAAGAGACATTAGGAGATCTGTGGAAGGGAGAGGGATGGGGCGGGGAACACGGGATATACAAGATGGACACTACAGGGACTTTCAGGAAGGAAAGCAGGGAATTTGAAGGAGGTGGGTTTAGGGTGGATTAACGGGGGTAGAAAAGATCAAGGAATTGGATGGGGGAAGATAAGAGGTGGTGGAGAACAGCTGTTTTGAAGGCCTGGAGGGAAGAATGGGATTGAAAAGAGTAAAATGACCGTTTTTACAGCCATTTTTTTTCCCCCTGCTGTGCAGGGGTTTGGCTTTTTCTTGAGGCAATGTTTTATGGCCGGATGCCCTTCCTGACGCCAACCCTGGTCGCCTCTTACGACACACAGGGATATGGTACACCTATTCTAACCAGGGCATACACCGGGACCAGTACACTGGCACTCATTTCGCCGACCTCGGAAGGATGACAGGCTGAGTCAACCCCCTGGTGTGAATTCAGCAGCCAACGGGGCTTGAACTCAGGACCCTTGGATCCCAAGCCGCCACACTAACCACTAAGCCAACACCAGGCTTGGGATTGAAAAGAGTGTGGGAGTTTATTCCAAAGGCAGGAAAAAAAAAAGAGGAATGAAAGAGTGAAGGTGACCATTAATTAGTGATTTTGGTAGTTTTACCAGAAGGGAGTTTAATGGCGGACCTTGAGCGCTCTGCGGAAATATGAGGGGGGTATTGCTCATTTACACAGTAAAAGCTGTTATCCGGCACCCACGGAACCTTGCCCCTGCTGGTTCATTAACTATGTCGGTTATTTAAATGTAATATAGAACAGTACAAAAGAGGAATTTATTAAACTTTGCCTCTGAAAAATCGATTAAATAGTAACGTTTTTACAGTGCAGTATAAAGGTAATTACCAATTAATTTTGCAAACCAATAATATACCTGCATTATAAAACAAACTTTTGAAGTTGTACGATTTAAAGTGTCAACTTCCACTTTCTCAGACTCATCATCTTGTCGAGCTCGAGGCTTTCTTGAAACATTTCCTTATGTCAGACTGCTGCATTGTTTCTTGCCTCTTCCTCATAAAATGTTTGTGCAAGAGATGCAGCTGCATGACTTCCTGGGTCTGTAAGCTTTCTGCCTTTCAGCAAACTTCACAAGCTTGTCAACTGTCAAAACCTTTTATCAGGGGTGTGTTCCATTACCGATCAGCTTGCTATCGCTTGCCAAGCCAGCCGTTCCTTATCAACCGTTTTGTTGGAGTGCTTGCTTGAGTGCTTAAGCCACTTGATGAGCACTCCACAAGCTGATTATTAATGGAACACACCCCTGCATTATTAGCCCAAGTGACATGTTCAATTGAAAAAGTCTTCTTCAAAGCCGTCATGTTTGTTAAACTTCCTTCTTTGGATTAACAACACTGTCAATGATTTCAGTCAGTGATAACACGTTCACTTCAACATCTTGGTCAGTCCACTTCACCCCACTCTCCATTTTCGGCTTTGGTCAAAATTTGAAATGGATTATTGTCACTTGCTTGCATCACCATACTGTAAATTTATTGGATCGTGATCTGCAGACTTTTGTTCTCCCGAGATATCAAGCTGCAGTATCCAAGGTCGCAGCTTGAAACAAGCCAGCCAGCCATCAGTAAAGGCACATTGATCAGTCAATCCTATCTGATCAAAAAATAATTTTGCCTTCTCAATCAACATTGGTTTTCAGATCGGTGTTCCCTCCAAATGCTTGAGAGCAAACCATTCATACAGAACTTTATCTAGCTGCTCCACATTTGGCTTGTGTAGAGTACGGCGCTTGTCGGCAGCTTTGTCCGTCTCTGACTTGGTGGTAAATTCCAGTAGCTTGTCCTTCTGGGCCTTGATGTTGGAGATGGTTGACGATCCAATGTTGCACTCATGCATCAACGCATTTCCATTTTCTCCTTTCTCTCATCTCCTACTGTCCAACAGATGTAAATCAATCTTCTGGTTGATTGTGAGAATAATCCTTTTCCTCTTCACATCAGTACTGCTCGACAGGGTAACAGAAGCTGTGATGCTTTGGAAACTGAACTTCTTCTCCCCGATTTTTCACTTGCATGTTCTACTCAAGATTTGAAATCCTGTGATTGGTCGTTGGGCAGAGAGAGCCAGATGTGCCATGGTGACAATTAGGACATAGATTAGTTCCTGTTTTTTTTGGTACATTGAACCTTGACTCAGAAAACATCACTGAAGGGTTTTCAAAAGCAAGGAAGTGAATGTCTGACGTTTTGAGAAGCCGAGATTTTTGTGGCACCTCGGATGGAGTGGATTTACGATAGATGGCTGCAGCTCTTGAATCATGAAGCTGTGACAGAAGGTCATCGAGAGAAAAGCCTCGTTTTCACAGCTGAGATCGGATAGACTATCACACATTTGTTTCCCTCAGTTTTGATGGGATAATAAATCGGTGAGTAAGCTGTGTGGTCGTTTGTAAATAGCTTAACTTAGATATTAACGTTTGTAAATAGCATGCCAGTTGGTAAAATGTGACAGTTTGTAAAGTGCCTGATAACCCAGCTTTTATTGTAGTTATACTTTCAACATCAATGTTTATTTTGAGAGATAAAGTTCATGTCACACTCTTAAAGTGGCCATGTATATTTTATACACAAAGAGAAAGGAAGGGAGGGAAGTGGATTAAGAAAAGGGCATGGAGGAGGTCGAATAATGGCAAAAAGGCAGAATAGGGAGGTTGGAGGGGAGGGGAGTGGGGGGGGGGAAGAATAAGCATAGAGGGTTGTGCAGGAATATAAGGATAAAGAGATTGCTTCATCGCATGAGGTTTAAAAGTTCAGCCATCATCAATCTTTACAAGTAGATGCCAGATATTTACCATCCTTTCATTGTACATTATCTATACTCATTTCTGAAATAGCTTTTGCTCTAATTTATTAATTGGAAGTGTTTGTTGGGGGACAATAATCATATAAAGTAAATAAATCCGACCCATGATCTTTATTACTTCTATTTAAAGCCCTCCTGGGATTAATTTAAAGGGTTAATAAACCCTCCCGAGATCAAACCTCTTACTTGCTGATTTCAGTGTTTTTTTTCTTTTTTTAATCTTCCTTATTTTACTGTTCATTTATTCCCTTGCTGGTTACACACAATTGTTGCCCCCACTATCCCACTGTCAATTTAACCATACTCTTCCATGAGCCTCGCTGCTCTTGAAGAGAAAATAAAATAAAAACTGTAGTGCAAGTAGATAATTAGCTAAGAAATAGCACCAGTGTGACCAAAAGTAAAGTGGAATGCTCGACCCTGCGAAGGCAAAAGTGCAGTCGTATTACTTTGTCATGGTCAAAAGGTAATGAAAAAAAAAAAACTCGACAACTTCCCACGTGAAAGTGCAAAGCACATAGGATTCAATGGGATTTCATGTTTGTACCGATTTCGATTTTTCCCAGGTCCTCCATTGGGATCCGTTGATAGTGCGTCACCTTTTCTGCCTCGCCGTCAAAACTGCAGCAAAAAATAGAAAGCGGTAACAAATCTCAGTGTGTTCGACTGAGTTGCTACAATTTAGAAGCAAAAGATTCATGAACCCATTCGGATTAAAAATACCAGTGATAATGATCATAAAAATAACCAACTATCAAGCAAATTTGCTGATATTCTGTGTCTGTTCTGGTGATATCACATGAGACATGAAAATTGCCAAAATGAAAACCAGACAACAAAGGTGGCAAAAACAACATATAGGGATGGCAATGGTTTAACCAATATGGGACTTCAGTAGGCATTGTAAAGCTATTAACAAAAAATCTTGGTCACTCATGTGGCCTTTGGGGTTTGCAGGAACACTTACTAGGCCACATAGTAAGCCCTGTTGGTAAGAATCAGCAGAACATCAACATCTTTGTGTGTAGCATCAACAAGGCTGCACAAAGTGGAGAGGAGGGAAGCAAAGGACAAATTAATTTGACAATTACACAATATTTTAAAGGACAAATGTTTGCACTGAATGAACGTCCACTGAACAAACCGATAATACAATCACCTCACCTAGGGTCACAGTCTACAAGTGCCCAACCACCATGAAAACTTTCAGTGGCAGGAATCAGTAGACTCATGCATCGCTGTAGCAGCAGCCCCACCTGCTCCTGCTGACTCTTCTGCGTGCCCACCAGCGACTCGTGCTGCAATTCACGGCTCACGAGCGCCGTGAGGTCCACACGCACAGGCAAGCCCTGCATCAGGTCTGACATGCAGAAAGAAAAAGGGGCATTGAATAATGTGGAAAATGTAAAACTAGGACAGAGGAAAAGATTAGCAGGAAATGAAATGGAACAATATACATGAACAGGACATACAGTAAGATGGTAGAAATGAGGTGTTAGCAGAGAAATGGGGTTGGGGGTGGGGAATGGTCAAAGCAAGAGGTACAAGGTGAAAATACAAGGATAGACTTTATGGGATTGATGATATGCAGGGGAATAATATAGAACAGCACATCAGTGAAGTAGGTGACAAAGAACATGTTTTTTGGATGAATGCCACAGCCACACCTGAGGCTGCCTCCTTGTTTTGAGTTTCAAAGCTTGCTTATTTAAAAAAAAATAAAAAAGCACAGGGAATTTGACCAATTACATCTTTGCCATATCCACAAACCAGTACTTCCCCCTATATACAAGAACAACAACAACTTGGCTCTCCAAACACCTAGATGCAGGTGGGATAGCTAGATCTATATCTTCATCTTCGAGAATACTATGAGATAGAGCACCGACTTGCACTACCATGATACATGTAGATGGGCAGATATGTGCCATCCATTGGTTGCAGTTTTAAATCAAATTAATTTGCCCTTTTTCAAGGAGCAGACAATTAATAGATGTGCAGAATACCAAATGAGTATTCGTGTTTCTCCTAGTTAGCTGTCCAACCCAACTTTGCCTCCCCTCCAACCAGTCTGACAATTTCTCCCTCTTCCTTCTCAAAACAAAAATGGAGATTTGAGTGTGGGGGTGGGGGGAGCGGTGCTCATAATCCTCGAGTTAAACATACCCTCATCTTTCAGAGCATTTCAGAAATCATCAAAAGTGAAGTGGGTTGCAGATGTGATAGTTTGCTTTGCCACGACCTGAGTCTTTAAGAATTGAATGAAGCACCACACCACAGGGGAACCTCTATAAGTAATCCAAATGCATATGGTGCAGAAAAATTTATGGCCCCATCCAATCAGAGTAGAGTGTTATGAGATGCAGCACTCCTGGTAGTGTGGTCTCCCTCAAATTATTAAAAACTGGCAAAATCAAATGTCAGAAACTGAGAATTACTAAGGCTAATCATCATTTTTTTTTTCCACTTGACTTCCTTATATACAAACTTATTAAGTAGCAAATGCAACTTTAGTGAATTTCCCTATAATTTATGTGCAGGGAGCCAAGACTTACCTTTGTGGGTCCCTAATTGGCTGTGAAGAGCATGTGATAAGTATGTATTTCACAACCAGTAAAGGACCCCACATAAAGAAACGACATGGCTGCCTTTAAATAAATTACTAAGAGATCAAATTATTGCATACTTTTCTTAATGGTGCTTAAAAAAACCCAAAATCAACAATGAAAAGTGATTTTTTTTTTAACACAAAATCGAGGCTCAAAAAAGCAAGGTGACAGAGTCCAAAAGGAGGAAACAAAGTGACAGTGAGGTGGGGGGGGGTGAGGGAAGGAAGGAAGGAGAGAGAGAGAGGGCAAGAGAGAACAAGACACACGGATGAGGGTTGGGTTGATGGAGGTAGAAAAGATAATGGGAATGTATGGGGATGGGGCTGACATGAGCTGGAGATGCACTGACTGCTTTAAGCCCTGGAGGGAAGAATGCAATGGAATCACTTCTGAAAGACAGTTCCACAAATGGGAGAAAAGAGAAACAAAGAAGTGGAGGTGAGCCATAAGCTTGGATTATGGGAGTACAACTAGGAGGGAGATACTGGAAAAATACTTGTGCATCTTTTGTAGCCTGTTATTTTCAAGCCTGTTTAAATTTATTTGTAATCATATAAAATTATTCTGAGGTTTTGAGTTTAGTTTTCCTTTAAGTCTGATCCCAGTGAGGATCAAAACTGACTGTTCAAGAAACTGTACAACATGGTCCATATGTACTGTTACCCCAATGCATTTTTTTTTCGTACAATGTCAAGGCTTGTATAAGAGCTAACACCCAGAACATGTAACAAAGAGAGCAGGAGACAAGAGGGGTGGGAGAGGGAAGCACAAAACAGTGGGGAGCAGACACATTCGGAGATCTGTGGGAGAGGGATGGGGGCGGGGTCCACGGGGTAAACAAGATGGACACTCCAGGGACTTTTCAGGAAGGAAAGCAGGGAATTTGAAGTAGGTGGTTATGGGGCGGATCAACAGGGGTAAAAAAGATCTTGGTGGTTTTCACAGACGGGGGGGGGGGAGGGGGCGATGCCGGAGAGGAGATGGTAGAAGACAAAGACCACCGACCAGCCTGCGGCGACACAGTGAGAGACCCAAAGACTCAGCTTCATCGCGGGAGATATCAATGATCCTAAAAGCCTTGGTTTCCACAGTGTGAAGCTGAGAAAGGTGTGAGGCAGAAGCATCAGCTAGCCCAGAGGGGAGAGCAGTACTCCATCAGGCTGTGGATGAAAGCTTTATTTGTGGTCAGGAACTCAAGTGTGCCAAGGAAGAACTTTGCATGACGGAGGATGCCCAGAATGGCTTTGGAGGCCAGCTTGGAGATGTGGCTTTCCCAGGAAATATCGTGGCAGATAGTGAGATCCAAACGCTTGAATTAAATGACTTCTTCAAGAGGATTGTTGAGAAAGTAGATGGGGAGGGGGGATCCAGACGGTCCTTTCGTAGAGACATAGTGAGTGTGAGATTTGTCAGGATTGAAAGGCATGTTCCAAGTGTTAGACCAGCTTGTGATTTTATCCAGAATTTTTGGGGTTTTTTTTTTTTACCCCATTAAAAATTATATTTATAGATATCATAATGACATCAATTAGTGTTTATTCATGAGACAAACCAACCTCATCAACACCACTGACAAGAGACAGCAGAGGCTAACAAGCAAATGGATCACCATGCACATTCAGATTTTTAGAGCCATTGTTCTCACAGAAATGTCAAACATGCATCGCAAAGATTTGTCAGCTCCCAGTTGCCGCTGAGACACCAGAATGTTGAGAATTCAACATTTGAACTTTGTCAATGTTTTCAAGCCACACTGTATCATAACAACCGAAACAGAAGCCACAAAGGCTAATACATAGTGCTACCCACCTATGGTGGCCTGCCGGTAAGCATCCCGAAACTGGTTCAGATAGTATCGGTTGGCAGAATTATAGCCGTCCCGCATGACACCTGCCAGGCGGCGTTCGCCTGTGCGTGTGAAATCTCCCTGGGTGAGGATTAAGGGAGGGGGTATTAAAAAAAAGTCGCAATAAAAGTACATGAAGCATTTACCCAGACTCAATGGGATTGTAGTTAGTGTCTGCTCCAAATCTGGGGAGGTCCGCGGTTTGAACCCGACCCTGGCAGAATCAAACAAAAAAAACTTTTGAAACGGCACGTGCTGCTTCCTTGCTCGATGCTTATCACTTAAAGGAAAGAGCACAAACAATCAGAGGTTGGAATCCATTGGAGGAGGAAATTTCTCTTCAATTGCCCCACCAAGTCGTTGCCAGTACCCAGAGTTCCCTGGGAAGTTATGGCACTCTCCCTCCACCCCTCCCCCACCCCACCTCCCACAGGTCAATGGCTGTGTTTGTCTTAAGTAAAATCTGGCATTGTCTCATGACTTTATCTGTATTGTTTGTGCATGCTCTGTGTTGCAATTCTTCGAAGAGCCTTCATGTTGGCAAAAAAACAAACAGGAAAAGGCTATTCAGATCATGAGTCAAATCATATTTTACTTATCCCACTGGCATGTAATGCAATCATTTGGCTGTTCAACCCAACCAGCATCAATGTGGAAACAATGGTGGACTTTAAAAATTTCCAACATCAACAAATCAGATCTTACCTTGAGAGCAGCAGTGCCAGCGTATTGTCGGCTGATAGTATCTCCATTGTTAGCCCACATGACCTGATACGTCCGGCGACATTTTGTTGGCAGAATGTGATCGGGTGGAATGGCCCCCAACTTTTGTAGCTGCTCACCACGATCACAGTGCCACAAAGTGACAAAAAAGTGCAATAAAAGATGACACAATAAAGGATTGATTGGCCAGTTATAATGGTGTTTGGAAGAGAATACAACACATCAAAAGTTGACAAACCATTGACACAAGTGAGCCCAGCACACCTTGTGACAATTCTACAATAAACTCTAAACAACATTGATTATACAATTGTTACAATATGGAAACCAGAAGTGCAACACAAAATCGAGTTGAGGTACTTTGAAGGAATTTTTCAATTGGTTTGTCACAATCCTGCCACTCAAGCAAAACAAAACCTGAATTTGCAAGTCTTGTCAAAAAAACAAACAAACAAAAAAAAAATTTCGAAGAAACTCGAAGGGCACTCGGTAGAGCGCATACCTCCACCACGCAATGCCTGATCCAGTGGAACACATCAGGCCCAATAATTTTTTGAGATATCAAGCTATATATCATTCTTAGCCTCATCTCTCAATGGTGAAGAATGGTTTTAAAAAATTAAAAAATTCTCAAATCCAGATCAAATCACTTCATCCTTGTCACAAAATCAAATCACTTCATCTTTATCACACACCCAACCAGGCCACAACTTTTTGAGATATTGTGATATACTGCATATCAGTTTAGCCTTATCTCTCAATGGTGAAGAAACACTTAAAAATTATCGGATCCGGATTCGGATCTTCACCGAAATTGAATCAATTTTTCTTTTCACACACCCAACATGTCCACCAGGTTTTGTCCGAATCCGTCCACATTTTGAGATGTCCTGCGATATATCGTTTTTGGCCCAATCTCTCAATGGTGAGGAATCGCTTTAAAAAAATTTGAGTCGCCCGGTCCAGATCTTCACCAAAATCGAATCAGTTTGTCCTCATCATACACGCAACCTGTCCACCAAATTTCATCCTAATTCATCCAGTTTTTGAGATATCCTGCACAAAAAGAAAGACAGACAGGGGTGAAAACATCACTTCCTTCCACTTTCGGTGGTGGAGGTAATAAATTAAAACAAGTTATAAATGTATCAAATCATCATATTACCGTATGCAGCATCTTTAACATGTTAGGTGATTAATCAATGAGAAAGCCACATCATCCAAAGAGACTAACAACCATTGAAAGAAATGTCAGCTGTAAGGCAGATCACTCTGTTTTACCATGCTTGTCATAAAAAAAAGATTTATATAGGCATTGATGCTCATGGAAGAGCAGAACACTAGGAATAAAATGGTTGATAGACAGTGGGAAGAAGGAGAAACATATGGAGAAGAATGCATGGATGCACCACAGCATGAGAGGAGTTATGAATAAAGGATAAAAAGGGGACAGTCACAGTGGGTGGAGTAAAGCTCACATATTGAAAAGGGAGAAACCATTGAATGACTATTGGCAGCAGATTAAAATAAAAGGCTTAGAGGGAAGTGTGTGAAATTATAGGCTCAGGGAGATGGTTCCCTGTGTGAGAAAAAGGGAGATTAATGAATATAGGAGAGTGGAAATCAAGTATTGCCTTGGGGAAATAAACAAAAGTAAGGGTTTGGACTAGAATGCATGTGATCTGAAGGGGCAGGGGCTGAGCAGAGGTGAAGGGCAGTGGGAGTAAGATTAGAACAGAGTGGGTAATAGACTGAAAGGTCATCAACTTGTTTGTGTTGAGCAAGCAGCAGACCCTGAGAATCAACCTCCTGTCATGAGGCCATTGAAAAGGCCAGTTGGAAATTCCACAGCCTCAAAGGGGGTCAGATGGGAAGCAGCGGCTCTCGCCCATAAGGGGAGCCACATTCGATAGCACTTCAGATGAGTGCCTTATACATCTGATCTGTACAGACAGAGGAAGAAATTGGGTATTTGAAGAATTCCAAGGTGGCAGATAGATGAATATCTCCCAGAGGGCCTCCAAAGCTGAGACAGCTTACAGCTGAAAGTGATGCCCAGCATCTCCAGAGAGCGTATCCCTACCAGAAGCTGACCAAATAAATAAATTGGGAGATTTGTCAAATGGTTCATATGGAGGAACAAATCGAGCATGGGCCTTTCCAGGATAAAAGAAAACATTTTAAAGATAGATGACTCCCTCCCTCTTTTGTATGCAGCACAAGGCTGCGGGTAGCATCATTGGCTGAGGGCGCAGCTGTGCCGCTGATGCAATGCCCCTATGACCAGTACACTGGTACTCATTTCACTGACATCAGAAGGATGACAAAGGCTGAGTCAACCCCATCTGGTGTTAATTCAATGGCCAACAGGGGCTTTAACCAAGGACCCTAATATCCTAAGCCAGCCACCATAACTGCTAAGCCAACACCAGCCTTACAAAGTAGATGACGAGTTGCTCATTTTCTCAACATTAGCAGAAAGAGGGATGCTGTCGCATCCTGCCCAACATAAGGAGTGAATAACAGCATTGCACACAGTGGATTCATAAACGCAATAATCAAATAAATTTTCCATTCATGGAGGGTAGTCATTGATTCAGCCGAAGAACAGGAGCTTCTTACGACATCACACGTCAGCCTCAAGATGTAGAGTGTGGGAGAGAATGCTATTCTAAGCAACCGTGCTGCTTTTGTGCATGGAGGAATCTGATTGTCTAAGAAGGGACCATGGATATCATTTGCTGACAATGTGGAAAGCAGGGCAGGATGTGAGGCAGAATGTAATGCACCAAATAAATGGAGATATACAGTGAGATGGCCTCGACCTCTTATTTGAAAATGATGGAAACCATCAATTTTTGACATAGAAGCAGCAGCACATCGATGGTGGAATAGCCTACGCAGAAGTAAAACTGATGATAAAAGGTCAGACAAAACAAAAAAATAAATAAATAAGAGATGAGTCTTGAGATCTGCAGCAGTGATCGATTCCATTACTTTGCTTATAACTGAGAGAAGGCCGAATGGTCTATACACAGGTGTCAGTTTTAAAAGCATTTCTCTGAATTGGGGAAACATTGGTGAGTTTTCATGATATAGATAGGTTAGGGTGAGCACTCAGAGTGCAGAGAAAGTGTGCACCTGGAAAAGTGCAGAGAAAGGGGGGTAGACTGAGAGTAGGCCCCAGTTGCTCAAAACTCATGCAATTTAACCACTGGATAAGAACTATCCTGTGGTTAAAAATTATCCAGTGGTTAACTAACTCACCATTTATCATCAAGTGAGGAAGCAGTACGATGTTTAGAGTATTTCAAAGGACTTCACCAAGCCACCCTGTGTGGAAAACTGGAAATTTTATCCACCGGATAAGTAATTTATTCACAGGATAGTGTTTATCCGAGCTTTGAGCAACTAGGAGCAGATGACTAATCCTCGATTGTCAAAGCAAAGAAGCCATCAAGTTCAGTTAACAGTCGAGACAGTAAGAGATGTTGTTAATATTTAAAATCACATCTAGTTAGATTACTTTAGAATTGGAAGAATGTCATTTGCCAATGTAGAATACATCAAAGATCACAAGCCTTTTACTCGACCAAAAATTAGCATTTTTTACTTTTGTAGGTGGTAACCAATTGGCCTTGTTCATAAGCATTCTTTCTGCAAAATGCTTGTTACTGTGAGCTAAAAAAGAAGAAAAGTTTTGTAATGTTTTAAATAGTTGTCTCACTATTTAAAACATTAGTTTCCAAAAAATGGAAAAGCTAGTTTCCATCAGATTCAGAAATTTTATTCTCAAAACACCAATAGAGGCAGCTTTGAGGAGATTGCTAAGAAAAAAAAACAAGCTTGACATGTCTTTCCATGAAAGACTATGGTTCTACAGCTACATCAGCTCACCTGGCCCTCCAAGACCACACGCGCTATAGCCGCCTGGACTACATTTGTCCTGTCCAGGCAATCCATGCAATTCACTCTAAACACCCCTTGTTGCTCCTGGATAATGCCTGCACTGTCAGCCCTGGGAGGAACAAAAAGGATGAGTAGAAATAGGAGAACAAATAAATCTTTAAAAGGGTAAAATAAAATGGACGACTGACAACCGCAATGCCAAACAATCAGAAACTGGCACTAAAACATCGTGGTGTGTACCTAGAAAGTATCAAATTGCAGGAACCACTACTTTGATATCCATTTGTCAAGAGTTACAATGTTGGCAGGTTTGTATCTCATGAAAGGTTTTTAAAATATTACTGCAGAGCACAATTTACTTTTTGTCGAAGAATGAAATGATCGAGTAGCCAACCCAAAAGATCAAAATAAATTAAATCGGCAGTTTCCCCAAAAGATTAATGCATGCGTACATTCGGTTTCTTGACACCTTGATGAATGTGAAAACCATACAAACTTTTTAAGAAATGAAAGTGTGAGGTTTGTTTCTTAAAGCTTGTTGAAACACATCATTCATTTCTGCAGTTGTTTTTACAAGTGAAGAACAAAATTTGACACTCCCTCGATCATGATGAAATGTAACACACGATGAACCCAATCGAATGTCCAAACTATTTCCACAGTGCTGCTGCAGTTGTGTCTCTTGGCACACAATACAATGAACAATGAATCTTCTCAACCAAATGTTGAAAGAGGTATGCTAATTACCATGGGAAATAAGGTGAAAAGATGTTTCAGGCTTTTGACCCAATTCAAATTGTCCATATTTTCCAGTCGACTTTGACAGACTCATCTTCAAGACCAGATTTCCTTAAAAAAGAAACCACCCTGGGTAGTTTGCCACTGTCTTTTGCAGAGGACATCTCAGTCAGAATTTGGAAATTGATCAAAGGTCGTCGACACACAATGATTTACCGATGTGAAAAAGACCGTCGGATGTTTGAAGTACACCGTTGAATGCTGGCAGAGGGACATCCAGCTCAACACCCCCTCATAATGAGAATCTATGCGTATCTGCAAGTTTCTTTGGAGGGACCATGCAGTGGGAGACATTTATTGCATCATCACATTTTACCATACACCTCATCCATGTGTAGTGCTTGATGATGCTGAAAAAAAAAAAAAAACTTAAAAAAAATTACAACAGCCTTTTTACAGCCATTTTTCCCCTGCTTTTTGCGGGCTCCATGCAATCATGGTTCCCTTCTTGAGGCAATTTTTTTTTTTTAAATGGACGGATGCCCTTCCTGACGCCAACCCTGGTCACCTCTTACGACACACAGGGATATGGTACACCTATTCTAACCGGGGCATACACTGGGACTCATTTTACCGACCTCGGAAGGATGACAGGCTGAGTCAACCCTATCTGGTGATAATTCAGTGGCCAACGGGGCTCGAACTCAGGACCCTAGGATCCCAAGCCAGCCACCCTAACCACTCAGCCAACACCAGGCTTGTGAAAAAACAAACAAATAAAAAACAACCTCTCAATAAAATTGGAAAGGAAATGTTTTCATCACACACCACATAAGTCATTTAAACCTTAATGGTAAATCGAAACGATCTACACGTCTCAGTTTTATGCTGAACTAGATGTTGCATGATACAAGGAAAGCAACTGTGTGTTTGTTAAACTCACCAGCACCATTTTATTCCTGTGATGATGCTGCGAATGGCATCAGTCAGGATCCGTACATTTTCGAATTTCATTCCACGGCTGCAACAGCATAGCACAAACAACACAACACATTGAGATAGTGATGGGAAAAATTTACCCAATTTACTGGAAATAACATGTGATAAGGATCACTAAGATAAAAACATCCAAATAATCTTGTGTGAACTGCAAAAGTGTCTGCAGGCATTTATCAGGACTTTTGATGATGTTACCAACACACCACAAGAAGGCATCTGATTCCAGACAGGACACCTACCAGTGCTCATGGAAGTCAAACGTGATGTAGGAAAGGTCCTGATGGTCATATTTTAGGATGTGTTTGAGGAATGCATCGCCCACAGACTTTTCCCGGCCTGTTTGATCCACAAGATTCACAATAACCTGCAATCGGAAACAAAATGAGGGAATTGCTTTTCGATTCGGCTTTCAATGGGTTTTCAACAACAAAAGCCTCGGTGGAGAGAATGTGCCAAGTCTTCCAGATTAAACGCCACAATCTTACACATTTATTAACAACAGATTATTAATCACACAAGTACAAGACTGGTACTTGCACCACTTTATGGAGGAAAGTCAGGTTTTGTTTCATGGTAGGATATGTTCAATTGTTACAATTTCGATTTTATTTTTAAATGACAAGTCAACTTGATGGCCAGCAGAACTGTCAATGGCCTGAAAACTGTGACATCACTCATGCAGTGTTAGCCTGGACATTTTTGGGAAAGTTATGGATAACATCTAGTGCTATCAATGAAACTAGACTCGGTGGCATAATGGGAGGTCAGCAGTTTGAACCCCAGGCGAGTCATACCAAAGATTAATAAATAGTACGGGCTGCTTCCTTGCTTGATGCTCAGCATTTTTAATAGGATAGAAAACAGACAAACAACCATAGGTTGGCAACAATTGTGCAGGCTTGATGGGCTTCATGGCTTCCTCCTGCATTGAAGTTCTTTGTAAAGGCACACATGTTACTACAACACGTGCACACGCATACATCTTGTAGTGGACCTTTTCCAAAAGGAAACTGCCAAAAGTCATCACACAGCTTGGGGAGCAGGCTTGATGGAGGCCTGGGAAGATCTTTGTCAAAGAAGACAAGGGAAAGGTTTGAGATTACCGACACCGAGACGAGAACGGAGGGAATCCAAGACATCATCAAAAGTGTGTTAGCGGGCTCCACAGCATTGAAAAACATTGGCATCTCATCGAAAAAAAAACATTAATGGCACAATTCCCCAAAGAAGAATGTCTGTAGAATTTCCAAGTAGACATTCATATCGATGGAACCCGGAAGCACCAAACCTGCAACACCTTCTGGGTATGAAGCAGTATTTCACAGATCTCATGCAGGTTTCAAATATCACAGATCTCATATTGTATCCACTGACATTGCCAGTCACATGGAAACATAAATCAGTGTGAGCATCTTGGTACGATTATAGGGCCTTAATCACCTGTCAAAATTAGCATCATGATTATCTGTGCAAAGAGTTATTTTACATGACCCAAATTTGATCTTTAAAACTTTCAGAAACACTTTTGTGGACCTTCATAGTTAGTATGTACTACTGAATGCAAATTTCCCTGAGATTGGCAATGTTCGACCAACATACTGCCTTTGGTACACAAGTTTACAACAATCCATGCTAAAAACCAAACAATGACTAAATCAGTTACACACCCCTCCCTCATATAGACCCAAAATGGTAAATATTTTTAAATGGCCAAACCTGCTTCTGATAAATTTTCAACTGCTCCCCAAAATGAGCTGCAAAAGCTGCTGTGTTTTCCTTTTCACCTGCAGAAACAAGGTAAAAATAAATAAAATAAAAATAAATAATAATAATTACATTTGCAGAAGCTGTGAACATAAACATCAACAAAAAATCACAAAATTGAACCACCTTTTAACAACCTGAAGAGTGTTATGATGTCACAATCTCTTCAAAAGCTGTTTTACATTAGAGCAGGGAAATCAATCACAAACTTCACTCTCCCAAACATTAGTTGCTTCAATGTACAAGGCCAAAATGTCCCAATGCAAAACATAACTGGACAAAGGCCTTTATCAGACTACTCTCAAACAGGTCAATCTGTCGAGGCATAGATAGTTCCAGACATGAATCATTACCCTTGTTGAATCTTGGTCTTGGGTTGTAAGTGTAGCCCGCTTGGCTCCAGAAAAGCGGAACCGATCCACGTGTTACCGTAAACGACAGGGTGTGCGTATAAATGTGAACCAATTGCTCAGTCTCAACGTAGTTCGCGACATGGCCATGTTTGTCCACTCCACGGCGTTTGTATCGCATTCCTGCCGTAACACACCAATTCAATGACACCAAGTCATGGAACTACAGAAATGGATTTCGCTTCGTGGTCAGATACTTTATTACCATTACCTGGAACTCGATCATAGAGTCCAACTTCTGAAACTCCGATGTGCGAAGCACAATTTTGTCATTGGCATAATCGTTATGACTTGACACTGATTATCTCACAGCAAGGATTCAGGCTTTGATTAAAAAAAAATTTAAATGACATACCACAAGCAGGGTTACATTCTGAATATTCTGTTAATTTTTTTTTTTTTTATTTTAACCCATGATAATTTCAGGCTCGTCAAAGAGCTGCGAAGATATGCAGTTCCATCACAAGTACAGAACGCACACAAAATAAAGAAACTGCAAAACAAATACGATATATAGCGACGTCATGACATTCACCTCAGGTCGGAGAATGACTAATTATCATCATTTGCGCCTGACCACATCCAATGACTACTCCAGATTGTGCTTGGTGAAGTGGATGATAATGTTCTGTGTGCCAAGCTGCACTTATCACTCTCAGTACTGTGCAGCAAGGGCTGTATGGGACACGGTTCCAGCACTTTCACCACTTACAGTTTGGAGTCGCACATCATCTGGTGTGTGTGTGTGTGTGTGTGTGTGTGTGTGTGTGTGTGTGTGTGTGTGTGTGTGTGTGTGTGTGTGTGTGTGTGTGTGTATATATATATATATATATATATATATATATATATATATATATATATATATATATATATATATATATATATAGCCAATGCTGTCTGTCCCACCCTGAAACAAGGAAATGCTCTCGGAGAGAAATAAAATGAAGTAAAAGCTGCTTCAAATTAATCCAAACGTATGGGAATTTCTTTTTCAATCAGACACAAAGTTGAACCCAGGCAGTGTATAGGCAACAGACTGCTGCCTCAGTTGCTCCCCAAAAACAAAAATAGCACCGCAAAGCGGGCGTAACCCCTCAGCCCCTTGACGCAAACCAATTTCAAGATGGTGGCCATATTGAAAATCGCAGCATGCCCATTTTCGAAAGGAACCTTCCTCTACTCAACCCCAACACACCCAGCAAAAATGGATTTAATATCGGACAAGGCGTTCTCCTCAAAATTGACGGAAACCAATTTCAAGATGGCTGCCGTGGAGGCCACAGTGAAAATCGCAGCATGCCCATTTTGGAAAGGAACCTTCCTCTACTCAACCCCATTATACCTCGCCAGAATAAAATCAATGTGTGAAGCCGTTCTCAAGTTATTGTCCGAAAACCAAATTCAAGATGGCTGCTCAAGCTGCCATATTGGATATCGGATTGCGCTGAATATTGAAAGGAACCTTCCTCTAAACACCCCCATTATATCACACAAAAATGAAATCAATAAGTCAAGCCGTTCTCAAGTTATTGTCCGGAAACCAAATTCAAGATGGCTGCCCTAGCCGCCATATTGGATATCGGATTGTGCTGTATATCGAAAGGAACCTTCCTCTAACCACCCCCATTATACTCCCATGAAAATAAAATCAATCTGTCAAGCCATTCTCAAGTTACTGTCCGGAAACCAAATTCAAGATGGCTGCCCTAGCCGCCATATTGGATATCACATCGCACTGATTATCAAAAGGAACCTTCCTCTACCCAGCACCAACACACTGCAAAAATGGATTTAATCGGACAAGACGTTCTCCTCAAAATTGACGGAGACCAAAAGTTGACAGATGCCCGGACAACGCCTTTGACGACAATACCCCTTAGCCAATTCGGGCTAAGGGGTAAAAATTAATTCTCTTGCTGTTAAGAAATATACAACCTCCCATTTTTGAGCTCTTTCAACCAGCGCAAGAATAAAAGGCTTCCTTTGTTTTCCTTTTTTTAATATCATGGTATTATCACGGGCGACTGCTAGTAACGTAATAGATGAGGATAAAAACATACAATGCCATTTCACCTCAGATATCACAAAATCACAATTCATATCACAAAATCACAATTCATATCACACAAATACTTTTATGGGGTACAGAACAAATGAGAAACTGGTACAAGATGCAAATCAGCACCCAGCAACCTTGTGCATTTGTTTCCCCCCTTTTATGTGTGCAATCTCAACTTTGTGATACAAATACCATCAAAGCTGCATAATGAACATCGAAAATATTTTCTTTCTTAATTACATGAATCAAGGCTCATGAAAGACCGAAGTAATGAAGGGGAGGTGGGGTGGGGTGGAGAAGCTTCAGCAGACACACACATGGGGCAAAGCAATGACAATAGGACAACAACACAGGGCTGGATCACAGCACAAGGAGGAATTGTGGGTGAAGGCTGGGAACAGAGACTCGGTGGGTGTAGTCAGTTCTGCATTTTGCTGTACTCTCCTTTTGCCTTTGCTTCACTAATTACATGCCATGCAGGGGAAGAAAGCAAGGCAAATGGGGCGTACAAGTAAGAGGAAGGACAACGGTCAAAGCTGTGTGCATTTTGAGGAAGAAAAAAGTATACAGCATTTATTGAAATGCAAAAAGGTAACCGCTTTGAACAAGCCAGAAGAGGCAAAGGAAGGCATACCAGCACGATGGCGGCTGCGTCGAGAAACCAACGCCACAAGGAACTCGGGTAGGGGTCCGTCATCTGCGTGAACGACATAGGCCGGTGACTCTGGGCTGCACCGTTCATCATCTGGCGACTCTGCGTAGTTCACAACCATCTTTTCGATTTGCACATAGCCCTGGATGATGGGCATTATCCAAAAATCGGACTCCTTGTCCTAAAACCCCCCCCCCAAAAAAAAACAAGAGTAAATGAAAATATTTCACACATGTTAACATACAAGTTAAAAATATAATGCCTCCGCACCAAGGGTGCCGGAGGCATAAAAATATCCATATCAAGGAAAGTAAAATAAAACAAACACTTCCTCTGGAAAAATAAAAATATAATCGCACAAATACAATAACAGGTCTTAAATCTCCTTTGCTTTCGACAGAGCAAAAACCACTTTCATTTTTATGTATTACGACAAATAGTGCACTCAACAGAGCCACAAGGTGCTTGCTTTGGCAGGTCTATGAAATCCTATGTATGTCAGGCAAATTACAGATATGATTAATTATTGTTTTCTGTTTCAAAGCCTGGGTTCCTGGCAACAAAACGGATGATCATGTTTTTTGATCAACATCCCAAAGTCTTTTTCGCCCGAAGTTCAAACAGAACGTTTTGGGAGACCATTAGTGTTCTAATTTAATGTTGGAGTAGCTACAGTGCTTTAGACCAATCTTTTGGATGTTTATGACGAGATCAAGCCATCCGTTATGAAGACAAAGGTCATCTCCGAGGTGGGTTAAACCAGGGGTAAAGAGGTGGAAGTTGCAAGGTTCAAAACAATTCCACCTTTCTGGAAATGTAATTTGTAGACAGTTCTGAACAGAAAACATGACAATCCCCACTTGCTTAAAGTATATACTTATGATCACTGCAGAAATGAAATGTCTCTCTTACCTTAGAATCAATAAGGTCTTGTAACATCACCTTATTCCAGAAAAATCGGTCATCCGCCTGTAGTGCAGCAACTCACATCAGCATTGCAAGCATGGATATTTGCTATTCACCTTGCTCATTCCCATCTGTTTTCACCAAACTATAATATTCATGACCATGCCCCCAACACATACCATATCAATAAAAACAAATTGAAAGGAAAATGGTGGTGCAGAGTTTATAGTGTCAGTATAATTCCTTCACAGAGAAGAAACTCATTTCAAATTGCCACAATTAACAAGGTCAGTGATATATTTAACTCAATGACACCTTTTTATGTACCACACTGCAGTGCAAGCCAGTAACAGAGGAAAAGCATCACATGCAGCAGTTATTATTTTTATTACAGGTGTTCAACAGGCTGGTGCACAGGAAGCGTGCACCCCTTTGAGCCATCTAGTCTGGGTTGGATTCCCGAACTGACTGAATTGTCGGATTGGTGCACCGAAAAAGTGTGCCGTCCCCTCAGATGGGCATCAAGCCAGGCGTTCCATCTGCTGACGTTAGTTGGCAGATGTTGAAGTCCCCACTGCACCTTTCATGAAGAATAGCCAAGTTATTGCTGGGACCCTGAACAAATTCCTGCCCTGACAACCACTGAGAAGGCAAAAGCAAACCACCAACCAAAATCCTCACAGCAAAGACTGCTTTTGCAACACTGCACCTGCCTTCGGTCAATGGAACAGCGATGTTGTCACCAATACCTCTACTTATGTATCAGGTAAGATGATGCTGGTTTTCCAGGAAAAAAAAAGAAAAGCATCAAAATTGCTTGATAATTGTATTTATACCTTTTTCCAAATACACAAGAGAAAATAAATTATTTACAAAATATTGAGATGAATGTAGTAATGACCGATTTAAATCGGTGAAATTAGGGACCATCTTGGTTTTGATATGTAAATCTTTAGACCCCACCCCTACCTGCATTGGTAGCTGGGGGTAGGGTATAAAATGAAAATACCAAAAAAGAGAAGAGATAGAGATAGGATGATGATAGGAAAGATGGCAGAGGTTCGAGGAGTGTGGAGAGATGGAAAGGCAAGCTAGGAGATGGGACTAAAGACCCAATCACACCTTGACGTTTAACCAGCAATGGCAACGTATAAAAATGTATGTAAAACGCTGGCTTACGCTGAACTTTTGATGTTTTTTTTAAAGATTCGGACATATTCATAACGAGTTGGTCGTATGCATAACATATTAGTAACGGACACAGAACGTTTCATTGTGTTATAGATAACTTATACCAACGAATGCTTAGCCTGTTGTCTGCGTTCACAACCTATGCCCAACGATAGTCTAACTTATGCATAGCGCACTGCACGTATCGCCGACGATCACGTGGCGTAGCCTATTAAAAGGCTGCCGCACAATGATTCAAATCATAACCGCCGGAGAAATGGAAGTGTCAACATCGCAGTCACACCTTGGCGATCTTGCCAGCATATGCCGACCTCTGAAAAATGCATCTAAAACGCTGGCGCACGTCGAATACGGTATGGGTAAGTTTGGTATACGTGAATAGAACGCTAAAGTACGCTATCATACGTCGTAGTAAGTGGAGTACGTCTTGAAATTTAAAACGTGTTAAAATTTTACGACGTACTTGCCATATGCCTCACATGTTCTGCATGCGATGGGAATGAGTTGTACGTACGATATGCGATCGTTGGCACACGTCGACAAAAGTAACTTGTAAGTTACTCATAAGTCGAAACACGTCGAGGTAATGGTTGGGCGTCAGTGTTCCAGACTCCCTGCTTTTTTTTTTCTTCGGTATGACGGTGATGTTGACACTGATTTCTAGTGCGGTTATAATACAATATAATGAATAGGCTGCCGCTCAACGATTTAAATCATAACCACACTAGAAATCGAAGTGTCAACATCACCGTCATACCGAAGAAAAAAAAAACCAGGGAGTCTGGAACACTGACGCTAACCATTACCTTGACATGTTTCGACTTATGAGTAACTTACAAGTAACGTGTGTGGACGTGTGTCAACGATTGCGTAACGTGCCTACAACACGTTACTCATAGGTTAGAAATAAGTTTCGGGTACGCTAAACATTACCTCGTGTTTCGACTTATGGTTAACTTACAAGTAACATGTGTCGACGTGTATCAACGATCGCATAATGTGCCTACAACTTATGGCCAGCGTAGCGGAACTTGCGAGTCATATGCTGGCACAAGTCGTAAAATTTCAAACATGCTAAAATTTGAGGACAACCGCAAAGTACAACGATGAAAGTCAGCGTACTACGACATATCGCAGTGTTTTTCAGCATGCTCTCAATGTTTCCAAAACTTACCCACAACGTATTTGACATGTGCCAGCGTTTTAGACATATTTTTCAAAAATCGGCATAAGCTGGCTAAAACGTCAAGGTGTGACTGGGCCTTTAGACAAAGTGGCACATATAGGTTAGGCCAAGGGAATGAAAGTCCTAGAATACCGTCCACCGCCCGCATGCTTCAAAAGCTGCAGCAATAATTTTTATTATTTCAAAAAATTTCATTATTTGCAAAAAAAAATAAACCCTTGACTCGATTTGATCATCATTCTTCATATAAATCACCAAAAACAGTGTTTTTGTTAACCATAGTCTATCCCCTTCTTGGCGCCAAGCCGAGAAATTCCGAATTATGTACGAAGTTTGAAGTTCCGAAGTGATCGACCAATCACAGCGCACCTATGACGTTCGCTAAAAGTTCGATACACATGTTTTATATTTCAGTATGTGTACTGTTGTATCTATAAATACTAAGAATTTACACTGTACTGAAATATAAAACTGTGAATAGACCTTTCTTGCATAGAAATGGTGGATTTTTGTACTTTTTCTGAAATAATGAAAAAAAGCCTCATGTATTTTTCATTTCATAAGGACGGTATTCTAGGACTTTCATTCCCTTGGCCTTAGAGTTAGACAATTTGTCATATTTATGCACTTAAGAAATAGCTCCTTATCCTGGAACAGCCTACATGTCTCGATTCTTGAAGAATGCTCCAGCCAGTTGAACCAACACTTGCAGAATTTCAAAACACCTTTTCTTGAATTTGAAATACTACAAATGCGTCATGAAAACCATGCCTTTTTGATACATGCATACGTCCTACCAGGCCGGGGTAGAGTCACTCGCCCGCTTGCAGCGATGACGTGAAATATGGGCGGAGCATAAATATGCATGAAGCAAGACATGAGCAGAGTATGAATATACGTTTTACATTTAAACTTGGTAACAACACACCCATCATGACCAGTGCAACAATACAAATCATTTATACAGCAACACGATTCGAGGCTTAAATTCAGGTCGCTCTTTAGATTTACCAGTATTTTTTAAAGAAGAAATGAGAAATCATATTATTAGCATAGATTGCAATGACTGCAGAATTGTTTATATGAAAAAAAAAATAACCACTCATGGGTAGTAGTTAATCAATCAATATTGAAAGCTGGTCTTGTAATCTCGTTTTTCTACTCCACCTGAGCATTTTCTGTTGAGAACACAATCTCCCTGCAATCCATATCAATCCATCCGGCCATCCATCTATCCATCCACCCACCTCCTCCTCCCCCAAGAAAGCAGTTCAAAACTAGAAGGGCACTCGGGAGAGCGCATACCTCCACCACATAATGCCTGATCCACGAACATATCGGGCCCAATACATTTTTGAACGAGATCGACGCGCATGCAGAAATGCCCAAAAAAAAAAAAAAAAAAAATCGAAATTTTTTTGAAAAAAAAGTTGCAAAATTTTGTTTTTTTTTTCTCCAACAATTTTTTTTTTGGGGGGGGGTTGGAATTCACTTAAAACATGTAGAGATGCAAAAACAAAAATTCAAATCTTTTTTCAAATTGGCCGCCATAGCGGCCATACTGGACTTTGGACCAAATCCAAAATCTAATGGCATGATCCTTGGACGATACCGAATCCCCCCACCAAATTTCGTCAAAATCCGTCGAGGAGTTTTTCCGTAATACTGTTCACAAACAAACGAACAAACAGACAGGTGTGAAAACAGTAACCTCCGTCCATCTTCGATGGCGGAGGTTAAAGATAAAGCCTTGTTACCTTCTTCCAAATAGGCTGGTCCATGTCCTTTCCTGGCCTCTGCCTCTGAACGGTGTTTGTGATGTCATATGTTGGGGAGAAGTAAAATGAGTTTGAATCGGTAAACATCTTGAGCAGTTCTTCCAGCAGGCGTCGTTCCAAACGTTCCTTACCCTGACCCTCCCTCAACCGCTGCAAAATTGGTGAAAACAATTGTAACTGGTCGCTCAACATGACACGAGTGTTAGGGTGGGATGAGAAGCGATGTTCAGAAGGTACAGGACTGTCTCATTATGGTATTGTATGTATGGTAACAGACACGGTAATCAGGGACAAGGTGCAAGTTCAATTACAATTCAAATAGAGGAACAGCGCTCCAAATCAAATGCAGAAAAAAATATGATAGTTCTGTTTGTTCACAATGTATTTTGAACATTAAATATAAAATGAAATAAAAAAAATATTACGAGTAATAGTAACAATAATAAAATAATATTGTTCAGATTCATGGAGAACCTCAACATCAGAATTTGAGAAAAATCTTCCACCACTCTGGAAGATATTTTGGAAGATTGTGGAACTTCATTAAATTATCGAACCGTTTTAATTTAATTATTGCTGATTTGGAATAAATTACAATAGAAATTCACGTCATAATTCTGCCCCTTTTAATTTTTATACAGGTATCAAGGCCCATCGAACAGCAGAATGTATCAACATACAAAATGGGGCAAAGGGAAAACAGTGGGCATGAAGCATCACGTTTATGCACCACAGGACAAGGAAAGACAGTTGAAAGAGAAGGGCGAGAACATGGTCATAGCAGGTGTAGTAAAGCTCAGTTGTGGAAATGGGGGACACCATGATGTGTAGGTGGGTGGCACATTTGAAATGACAAGGGCACTTAGTGGAGCGCATACCTCCGCCAGGCTGATTAGTTTAGGTTTTGTATCCCACTGATGGGCCGGATCTAGATTTGGACCTGAACTAAAATTTAATCGGCTTGTTCTTTAATTTATTTGCTTGCCAATCCTTATGGAAGGACAAAATGTTAATACAGTCTTTTTACATTAAAAGACGTGTTCTCAGATAGATGACCAGTTGCTTATTTTCTCCAGATTGGCAGAGAGGGATGTTGGTAGAGGCAGCCTGGTGGAGGGATGCGGAACTGTTCTGCAGAGTGGAGTCGTCTGCAACGTGATGTAATGGATTTTCCAGTGGCAAAGATGTCATTGATGAATTGTACCATTTAATGATTGTAAGAAGAAACAATACTGGTTTCAATGGGGGTTGTGAAAACTAGCACTAGAGAGTTGAAAGAGTGATTAACAAGTCATAACATAAAATACATTACAATTACAAAAAATAAATACATACACACATTCAAACAATATACATACAATGGGGGCATGTGCTTTTCACAGCACGTCGTTCAGTCCACTTTCTGCCAGTACACCAGGGGCCGCCTTCTGGCCATCCCCAAGGCAGATACCTGGCCCATCCCCATTTCTTAGGGACAGGACAGGACATTCCAGGCACCCACCCGAAAGGACTGCCTCAGGTTAATCCGAGGAAACCGCCATCTGGTAGACGACACCTCAGCACCCCTCCACACACCTCAGTGTGTTTTGCTGGAATGAAGTGTTTTATGGTGGCCGGAGTGCAAATTCTGCTACCAACCGCCGAGGGAATGTAACCAAATGCAGGACTACATCCAAAGACGCAGTTGGCACTAGATATGGATGGCCATTGGCTCACATGGAGCTCCTCCACCCTTTGGCAGGTTTTGTATTTAATCCTGCAGGGGGTCCACGCCCATACACCCTCCACACCAGGTAGACCTGGTGGGGGGAGCCAATTTAGTCGTTGACACTTGACCATGAACAGACTAGTCCGGGTTTACATGCTACCTGTAGCAAGTCACAGATCTGATCTGGCCCGACCTGAATCAGGGTTGGGCACCACCGCATCAGCCAGGCTGCTCTGTGCTGTCTATTTGTGTGGCACATCACAGAGCTCTCGTCCTCAAGCGATCCCCCAACCCTAACCTCCGAGTAGCTGGATTACAGGTGCACGTCACTATGCCCAGCGACATTACAAACAATGAAAACAAGCTGAAGCCTACATGGAGTTTTTCTAAATGATGAAATGAATGGCTTAAATAGCCCTGTTTTTAAAGCACCTCATCCTTATCAGCACAGGTTCATTCATGTCTGATAATCAAGTCATCTGTGCTATAATGGCCTTTTCTTTCCTTACACGCACGCACACACGACCATATTAAGCAGAGTAAAAACCACAGGCCTAAAATATAGTGTCTAAAAAGAGAACTCAATTTCAAAAACGAGAACAAAAGTCTTATCTCTGAAGCAAATTGCACAAATACAATGGAAAACAAGCAAATAAGAAATAAAATAAAAACTTCTCAAGGCAATGTTCAGCTGTTATTGAAACAAATCTCACCACGCACCTGCAACCAAACTAAATGACACCATGTGACTACTCTGTCATGCAAAAATGTATAATTTTTGCTGTTTTAGATCAACAACGATGTTGAGACCAAAAAAAAAAGTTTGATTTTGACAACAAAAACAAAATTCAGATGTGTTCCCATACGTTGTAGGATACTTTGGCAGACTAACCCCTGTTCCCCTCTAAAATATTTGCGCAAATAGGCTACAAATCGTGACCAGCATTAAAAACTACCTGAACATCAAACATCATGGGATACGAACCATGCAGTGTACTAATGCAACGTCACCATTCAATTATAACTTGCCTGGAAAAATTAAAAAATTTAAAAATTTCAATAAAAATATAAATCCCAACAAATTGGCCTGAAAAATTTCTGCTCCAAATAGGAGATTCTTTAAGGGCCAAACCCCAAAATCTTCTTTAAAAAAGGGAAATTAAGGTGATCGTGGAAAAAGGTACAAATAATTCACACTCGCAATAACATCAACCAAGGGATTCAGGATAGCTCAGAGACAACAGGCTCATCTTTCAGCGGTTTAGCAGAGGTTAAGTTCCCAGAGGGAAAGACTCTGACACGAGCCAGTCATCGTAGTGCATCACAGATTAACACTATTCTTTCCAAGTGGATATAAAGCTGGCAGTCTCCTGTGCCAGCATTGCACTCAGGGAGATTAAGTTAAGATCTGATGGCAACTTCCACAAAATAAAGTTAAGAAGTAACTCCTACTTCTTTTATGGCCCAAATTTTTCCCACCCTGCGAGGTGAGATGGAGAGGGTTTCCCCACCCCCCCCCCCAAGACTTTCAAGAACCAACTGGCCAGGCCACTAAACTTTATTTCCCCCCAAACGACATGTGAATGGGGTGGCTCTCATTGGTTTAAACTCGTACATCAAGTCACGTCATATTGGGTCGCCGAAATAGGTGACCCTTATTGTCAGTAATTCTGTCTGTTTGGATGTTTGTTCGTTTGTCATCAGCATAATTGGTAGTAAACGTGGGCCGATTTTGACCAACCTCGGGTAGTAGGTACATCTTATGACCTAGAGCTTTGGAAATTGTGATGGTTGCTCAGGACGCTTTGGTTCCCTAGCAACAGCCGAAAAACCTTCACAATCGGTACCGTTCATGCGAAATCAATTCCGAAAGCCATTATCCCACGTAGGCTTATGAAATTTGGCATGCATCATCTACAGGTGATGCTCTACCATATATATTCCGTTTTTTTGTGACATATGGAATAGCTTACGCACAGCACTCCCTACAAAATGGGGTATGCCCGGAAATTGGCGAAAATTGAAGGTCCCCTAGCGACCAGGTGAGTGCATCGATCTGAATGAAACTTTGCAGTTTCATAGCACGCAATGAGTGCTACAACTTTGCCTCAGGACATATTGACCGATATTGCTTAGGTCAGGGGTCAAAGGTCAATTAGTGCAAAAATCGATAATATGCGAGAGCTGGAGTTGCCTTCGTGCCAAATGCTACTCCTCCCTAGGGTTATGGTCAGATGGTCATGAAAATTCACACTAATCATGTGGAATGCATTGTGCACAAACAATCAAGCCGGATTTTCGATTTATAACTTTGTTCACCCACAGCACCCCCTCGAACTTTGGGGATTTCCGATATCAAACCGCATTTTCGGTACTTTTCATTCAAATTGATACCGAGTAATTATCAGTAGATGGAACTCGATGAGATTTGGTATGCATAATCTTAAGGTGATTCTTTCTCCGCTATTTGACATCCATTTTGTTCTATATCTTATAGTTTCCAAATGGCAACCCTCTCAACTTGGGTGTTCGAGGGCCATTGAGCATTCTTGCTGAAAATTCAAAGTACATGAGCTCCAAGACGGTTGAACTGAATCGAATGAATCTTTACATGCTTAGAGACCGTAATGAGTACTACAACTTTGCTCATTTGCATAATGACCTATCTCGAGTAGGTCAGGGGTCAAAGGTCAATAAGTGCATTTTTCGGGCGAAATTACCATTCAAGGCACCCTTGCTCCTACACGGATTAACCGATATGAATGAAAGTTCATCGGTACATAGTACTCAATGAGTACTACAAATTTGCTTCAGGACATATTGACCTATCTCGGCTAGGTCAGGGGTCAAAGGTCAATGAGTGCATTTTTCAGGCAAAATGACCAAAGCCCCCTTGCTCCTACACGGGTTAACCGATACGAATGAAAGTTCATAGGTACATAATACTCAATGGGTACTGCAACTTTGCTTCAGGACATATTGACCTATCTCGGCTAAGTCAGGGGTCAAAGGTCAATGGGTGCATTGTTTGGGCAAAATGACCATTCAAAGCCCCCTTGCTCCTACACGGGTTAACCGATACGAATGAAAGTTCATAGGTACATGGTACTCAATGGGTACTACAACTTTGCTTCAGGACATATTGACCTATCTCGGCGAAGTCAGGGGTCAAAGGTCAATGGGTGCATTGTTCAAGAAAAATGACCATTCAAAGCCCCCTTGCTCATACATGGGTTAACTGATTCGGTTGCAATTTCGTAAGTACTTAGTACTAGATTAACTCAGATCAGGGGTCAAAGGTCATCGGATGCTCGGCGACCCAGAGCCGCCTACCGGCTTGTGTCATTAAGTCCTGTCCAAATTTCCTCCTTTAGAATCATGGATGCGACCACGATTTTGTCATGGTTATAAGGAGGGTATTTTGGTACATAACTACCCTGATTAACTACATCATGAGCTACCCTATAACCCAAGCCCAAGCTTTTAGGGTTCGTGTTCGTTAGTGTACAAAACGTACAAATCGGTTGTACAAAAACGAGAAGTGAAACTGTCCAAAACGGTTATTCACGTTTACATGTTTCCAGAGCGTAAACGACTCGAGGTTATTATGCATAAGTGATATTAAGGGAATTACAATAAGAATAACTAAACTAACCAAAAGTTCAGGGTAGTTATGTACTGAAATAGCTCCCTTACAACCACGACAAAATTGTGAAGTCGCATCCATGATGCAATAAGAGGGAATCGGGACGAGACGTAATGTGAGAGATTGAACCAATGGGAGTCGCACCACTCATGTCGTTTGGGGGAAAAAAAAATTCATGGACAGGTCTGATATTCAACTGGTAGCAGGAATTTGGAACTCGCTCAGGATGCCCAAGACAGCTCCCCGACTGTGGAAGAGACTGTGGGATCTTTAACATCCAGAAACCAATGCTAGTAGTTGGGAAACCCAGCTCAACATCCATCCAAGGGATGTCACATTGAGTGATGAAAGGCATTGTTCAGGAAGCACCAATTAGATGGTTCTTAGTCAAGCCAAGGCTCAAACCCAGACTAAGCAGCTCAAAGGTAAGTGTGTCACCTCTGTACCATCCTGTTTGGTCAAGTAAATGAATAGATAAACATACAAGATAAAGAATTAAATCAATAAACAAACAAACTACTCAGCCATACTCTGACCAAATTACAAATTCCTGCTCCGGTGAAGAGCTGTTCGGCAGTTCCTTGAGGGTAGCGACATGTCTAGAATAAATTCTCAGCTATGAAAGGTTCAGGATTGTCATGGAGTGTGTGCGATGCTTGTATCTCGCATCCGTATTTATTCAAAAATTCCTAAATATTTCACTGTCATCATCAAAAATGCTTTTATAAGGTGCTTGAGGGCATTAATGATCTCCAAAAGCATCTGAGGTGCCACTGCATATCAATGTATGATGGTGATCAAACAAAATATACCAAAAAAAAATAAAATAAAAGAGGGAACACCGATATGGGGCAACATGCTAATAAGGTAAAGTTAAGAATCAATAAAACAAGCAATTTAAATGAAATGTTCAAATGCTGTCGAATACTGTCCAATTCACCTTGATCAGCATAAACCAGGTAATCTCTCAGGGTAATCTAATCTCATTAAACCAGGTAATCTAATCTCATCAATACAATATAGCAAGACTATCCTTGCATAAAATGCCACAATCAACAAAATTCTGAGCAGCAGTTGGCAAGAAAGTCAGTTTTACTACTTCTGGTGTTCAGATTTTTAAAATGTCGGCAAGAAAGATGTGAACCTAAATTTGCCTAAACAATGCAATAACGGAAGCAACACCTCAACAAAATCAAATATCCTACCGCAAATTACACTGGTCAACAACAAATTTGTTGTCTGCATTTTTTAAGCTGATTTAGGACGAATCTGATGCGCTGAATCCAAAAATCACATTAGTTTTGTTCAATCAGGTCAAGTTTTTGAGATATGGCCACAT
>BROF01002693.1:102897-115777 GCA_024346535.1 Eptatretus burgeri | reverse complement strand
TTCCAATGATAACTGTGCTCTGCAGAATTTTTTATACGTGATTACAGACAAACAAACAAACAAAAAAAAAAAAACATACAAGCTGACTAACATATCTTGCAAAAACTTCGTTTTGGCAAGATAAAAACATACAAGCTGACTAACATCTTGCAAAAACTTCGTTTTGGCAAGATAAAAAAAAAATCTTCTGTTTTGACCCCTGCAACCCCAAGTATCCACAACCTGGGGCCTGAACCAGGGTCAAATACAAATTATTATTGCATATTTCCCAAAAATAATAAAATAAAAAATAAAAATCGTTAAAAATTTCATGCGTTATCCAATGTCCATTGCATATACAAAGTTTCATAAAAAGCAAAAAGAAAATGTTGAAAATGTGCCTGTAATTGGACGTTTATTTTTTGGTTTTATTAAACCCACCCTAAGGCCCGAGGGAGCAGAGCTAAAAATGAGACGGCCTTTGCACATGTGCCCTTACTGCTATGTGGTGATCACAACTACCAAATTTGGTGAATTTCTTCACAACTGTTTAGAAGGAGATAGCAAAGCGTGATGGACGGACAGACAGAAGACCCAAGCACAATATCCTCCCCCCCCCCCAGGATGTTTTTGCATATTTTTTAAGTGTGGGGATAATAAAACTTCAACAATTGTGACACGGATGCAGACTGTGTGATCGTTGCATGGAAAATGTTTTGGGTGTACAATGACACGTGACGATTGGAGATGCAGGTTTGTTGGTATATAATATTGGTTGTTGGTCAAGTCAGGCTTATCATATATTTAATTACCTCAAGAAAAAGAAAAAAAAAGTAATGACAAAATATCAGGATTTGAAAACCCAACCACGTCCCCAACACAACTCTTCTCCACTCCCCTCCACTCCTCACGTCCAGGAAAAAGCTATCCGTACAGCACTCCGCCGCCACCAACCGCCCCCCCCCCCCCAAAAAAATGAACCCAACGTGAAGAATAAAGTAAAAAAATCAAGAGAAGCATGCTATAAAGGTGAGGTTTCCGTGCACTACCCGCAAGAGCAGGTCAGGTCAGGTATGGGAGCATGCGCCAGAGCAGCGCGTCGCTGCGTCCACTTTCCACTGGTACTCCAGGGGCCTCTGCCTGGCCATCCTCCAGGCAGATGCCTGGTCCATCCCCATCTCCTTGACATTCTGATCAACCTGCTGCAACCACGAGGTACGTGGAGGCCCAATGGCCTCCTCCACTCATGAGGCTCCCTCGCTGAGAGAAGCTGGTGAGCAGGATCAGCGTCAGGAAAACGAACCACATGTCCATACAGCCACAGCTGATGCTCACGGACGATGCAGATAACAAATCTCATTTGAGTCTCTCTCAGCAACAGCTCGTTGGACACAAAGTCCGACCAGTGAAAGCCAATGATTCTCCGAAGAGACCTGGTACCAAAGGAATTAAGTCTCTGCCTCAGATCCCTGGTCAGAGTCCAAGTTTCACATCCATAAAGTAAGACTGGAAGCACCAAGTATCTGAAGACTGACTTTCATCCTCCCACACAGGTACCGGCAGCGCCACACCCCATTGATTCAGTGACTCCCCAGGCCCCAGCCATATGTCTCCTGATGTCTGGATCACAGCCAGCAGACACATGAATAGCACTGGCAATGTAAGTGAAACTGTGTGTGACCTCAACATCCTCACCACAAACAGGTAAAAGACAGGATAGCAGCATCCAAGATGTCATTGAAAGCCTGGATGTTAGTTTTGAGCCAGGAAACCTGTAATCCCAGCAGCTCCGACTCCTCATTCAGCACATCGAGCGCCCCCAAAAGGATATCTAGAGTCTCCGCAAAGATCACTGCATGAAATCAAGGTCAGAGATCTTGACATTCCCAAATGATGCACCGCAGCTTGATTTCTCAAACATCCTCCCCAGAATCCAGTCCATACAAGTGCTGAAAAGTGCGGGGGCAGTACACACCCCTGATGAACTCCAGTCACAAGTGGAAATAAGTCAGAGATGGAATCACCACATTTCACAGCACTCTCAGTACCGGAGTATAGTTCAGACATCAGATTGATCAGATTTGGTGGCACCCCACGAAGACCAAGAATCCTCCAGAGGGCAACCCGATTCACTAAATCAAACGTTTTGCAGAGATTAACATAAGCTGCAAGCAGCCCCTGCCGAAACTCGTCTGTGTTTGGTGAGGACCCGAAGAGCAAAGATATGGTCAGTTGTTGCCTCTTTAGTGTAAAACCTGACTGCTCTAGATGCTGGTGCTTAAGCAGATGGTGGCGAACCCTTTCAAGAACTATCTGAGCAAAGACCTTGCTGGGCACTGAGAGCAGCGTCACCCCTCGGTAGTTGTTGCAGCCTTGGCGATCACCCTTCCCTTTCCAGAGAGGGACAACAAGGCCCATTTTCCAGTCAGTTGGGATGATGCTTGTGTTCCAGGCAGAGCACAGAACTGCATGCAATGACACGAGTATAGCATTTCTACCAACCTTGAGAAGTTCAGCATGGATGCCACAGATCCCAGGAGCTTTACCCCATTTCAACCGGTTCACCGCAGCCTGTGTTTCCACAAATGAAGGTGGATCACAGTTGACTGGAGGGTCAGCAATAGGGAAAGTAATACCCCTGACATCCAACTCAACAGTTGGTGGATCAGCCTGGTAAAGCTGCTCAAAGGAACCAGCCAAGCACTCTCTGCTCTAACTGCAGTACACCGAGATACGGGCTTGGAGGAACGCAATACGTGATTCCCCTAAAAGCAGGACGAGAATCACTTGACCACAGGTGATGTTCTACCCCCTCACAGAATTCTCACACATAGGCCTCCTCTTCCACCATATTGCACGTACAGTTTTACGCTCAGCTCCTTGAACAGCTCAGCTCTGCCATTCAGCCTGGCCCTGTGACTCTGTTGAATGGTATCCAGTGTCCCTTGAGAGACAAAATTCTTCTTCACCCGACGTTGAGTTCCAAGACATCTCACAGCAACATCAAGGACGGTGGTCTTAAAAGGCACTCCCCAACTCTTCAGGATCCCCGAAAGTATCCAAATCTCCACTCAGCCTGTTCACAAACTCCTCAGGTACCGTTTCATCGTTGAGCTTGCCAACATCCAGCCTAGGCTGGGATGATGCCACTCTCCTGGATTTAAGCTGTAACTTCAGAGTTGTTACAACAAGCCTGTGGTCAGTATTGAGGAACTGAGCACTCTGGTCGAACCTGCAGTTCTGGATTATCCCCCAGCGACCATCAATGAGCACATGGTCAATCTCCTTTGCCACACCACCACTGTTGGAATACCAAGTCCAGCGTTGAGCTTGTGGGCGCTGAAACCATGAACCAGCCACCCTAAGTCCATGACTTCTCGCAAATTCAAAGAACTTCATGCTATTCTGGTTCACAGTTCCAAACCAATGGGGACCAACACATGTCTCATAACCATCCCCATCAGTTCCAGTGGATGCATTGAAATCCCCCAAGACGAGAAGAGTATCTTGCCTGCGGCACTGATCAACCACAGACTCAAGCGTGGCATAGAATGCGTCCTTCACGGTGAGATCACTCGCCTCAATCAGAGCATTTACAGAGACCAAGGAAATGACACCCAAGGAATGACAAATCCTGTCTCATAATACACTGGTTCACCGGTGTTACCTCAATTATCTTTGCAGTCAGCTTTTTCACACAGCTACAGAAACTCCTTGGACATGGTAACCATCTGAGCGACCAGACCAATCGTAGATGTAACCACCCAACATGATCTCGTCGCAATTTGGTCTCTGAATCTCAGAGAGTGCTGCAATACCAATATCCAAACGCTTGAGCTCAGATGACAACAGAAACAGGTGATCACCCCCTCCCTTAAGGCTCTGTCACACCTTGACGTTTTAGCCAGCATATTGCAAGGTATCAAAATGTATGTAAAACGCTGGCGTACGCTGAACTATTGATGTTTTTTTTCCAGTTTTGGACATATTCATTACGAGTTGGACGTATGCATAACGTTTAGTAACGTACACAGAACGTTTCGATAACATATTGATAACTTATATCAACGAATGCTGAGCGTGTTGTCAGCGTTTCCAACCTATGCCCAACGATAGTCTAACTTATGCATAGCGCGCGGCAGCGTATCGCCAACGATCACGTGGCGTAGCCTATTAAAAGGCTGCGGCTCGACGATTCAAATCATAACCGCACTCGACATCGAAGTGTCAAGCCGCTGTCACACCTTGATGTTTTAGCCAGCATATGAAAACAAATTACCGAATACGTTATGGGTAAGTTTTGTAGACGTTAAGAACACGCTGAAGCACACTGGCATACGTCGTAGTACGCCGACAAATTTTCAGCATGTTGAAAATTTTTCGACGTATACCAGCGTATGACACATGTTCCGCATACGCTGGCCATAAGTTGTAGGCACATTACGCATCGTTGACACACGTTACTTGTAAGTTACTCATAAGTCGAAACACGTCGAGGTAATGGTTAGCGTCAGTGTTGCAGACTCCCCGTTTTTTTTTTTTTTTTTTTTTTTCTTCGGTATGACGATGATGTTGACACTTCGATTTCTAGTGCAGTTATGATTTAAATCGTTGAGCGGCAGCCTATTACTTATATTATATTGTTGTCGATTTCCGCCTGCCGGCGTGCGGACAACCGCTTCTAGCCAATGGCGGCCGCTCTCGCCCACCTAACGGACAACCTAGTCGCAGCTTTCCGGATCAAACGCCGAAATCCCGCTACGGGTGTGTTTTAAGCACACCACAGCCTAGTCAACATTCTACCAGCGCTACAGGGTCAATCGCCGAATTGTCGATATACCTAATTAATCGCGCGGGCAGATCACCGAGAGACTGTACTTCAACGGGGCCACTTGTAAACGAGCCGCTTAAGCAGCTCGCTTCGTTTTGGGATAACCGAGCGGGGTATCATCGCGAAAGCCCCGTTGGATCCGATTCTATTATCGGTATTAAAAAGCCAGCTATTATTCCGAACTCAATACGACAGTCCAATGAAGAAAAAGGACGCGACAAACGGGTTAACATTCACACAAGCACGTTTATTTGCATACACAACACATATGCAGTCATGCAGTCATGTATGCAATCAGGCGAGGCAAACAAAAGCAATGCAATGTACAAGCACGCAATGAATGGGGGTAGGGACAAGACGCGAGCAAGAAAAAGAACTACCACCGTTCTATTAATTACGTACACTTGTACAGTTCTACCTAAAGGCATGGCGCCACACGTTCATTCAAAAGAAACAAGGAAAAACCCAGGAAAGACGAGAGGTAGACTGGACCTCTTGGGTCTTTATGAGCATGGAGCTGTGATGACCACAGAAGCTCCGAGAAGCCGGGCTGGTTACCTACACCTTTGTGGTGCCTCGCTGGGGCGACCCGCGACGTCCTGTCCTCATGGCAGTTGGCGTGACCGCAGTTCGGCCCAGGCCTCGTCGGGCGGCCTGGTGATTCGGGCCCAGCAGGAAATGCCTCAGAGGAACGAACGGGTCTTTGCTCTCTTAGAGTTGATGCTCTCTTTAAGAGCCCGTCCATCCCTCAGCGCTGCTCGGACTGTCCCGAAGCCCGATCACCTCGGACCGTTCGGTGCTGGCTTGCGACCTCACTCCGGCTCTCCCCACATCCCGCATGGAACACAAACGGTGCACGGGCTGCACCAATGCAGTCCCGTGGTGCGGCTGCCTGGAAGGCAGTCCCTGCAGAATACTGGATGGTACTGACGCAAGCAAACACAAATGAGTGGTGCACGGGCTGCTCAATGCAGTCCCATGGTGCGGCTGCCTACAGGGCAGTCCATGCAACTTGCGCGATGATCCTGGCGCACATGGTGATGGATGGAATGGGGCAAATGCAAACAAGGGCTAGCAGGCATGGGGTCAAGGCAAAGGCAGGCAGACAAGGCATGGCAAGGCCGGCACAGGCCGTTGTAGTAAAAATAGGCCGGCAGGTGAAGCTGGCCAGCACAGGCCTTGTAGCATAAACAGTCCGGCAGGTGAAGCTGGCCGGCACAGGCCTTGTAGCAAAAACAGGCCGGCAGATGAAGCTGGCCAGCACAGGCCTTATACTGGAGGTTCGAGGAGGGAGTGCGGTGGTGCTGGCCACTCGGAAGGCGGGCTCGGACCTACCCTACTGTCTCCCTCCCAACCTATCGCCTTTGCCTGCCTATGTCCATACCCACCCCCTTAGTTTGCAAAAATCCACCCAATTTAGCCCCAACTTGTTTTTGTTTGTTTGTTTTATTTTATTCTTATTTTTTTATAATTTCGGCTCCCTATCCCCCTTTATAGTCTCTGTCCGGCTAACCTATCATGTCACCTAGCCTACTCCCAACCCCTACGTTCCCTTCCTGGAGGGGAATAAGGGAGAGCTAGTGTCCTGTGTAGAGGCCCAACGAAGCCTCAGAATGGCCTCCTCAGATCTCAGCGATCTTCATACCACGGTGAGTCCAGCAGCACACAACGAGAGCGAAGGGATGGATGGTGCAGAGGGGTACATCTAACTACCCTAACATTTATTAACCTTAAACTACCCCAGGGCTTCCCAAAAGCGCCTCTCGCTTAATCTATTGGATCTAACAACCAAGATTCCCATCGCCTGTGTTGGTGTCCTCACAAATTTGGGCCTCGCCCTCAAATTTTCGGTCGTGCCCTTGCACAGTCTCATGGCTGGGACGTGTGGCTCCCTTGGCAGGAACTACCCTCTGCGGATTCTCAAACTATGGCACCGCCGGGCCCTGTAACTGTCTCCGAGCCTACCAGCTCCCTAAAAACTGGGGAGTGCTCTCCCTGGCTACTCCCCCTCGATGCTCACATGGCAGGCTGGCGCCCCGGGCCCCTTCCCTGGGTGCCCGTGGCCAATGGAACCCCGGGCCCTGCATCATGCGGGCCCACCCGTGCCCACTACACTATCCCGGCCCCCCATGGGCCCTTGGCCTACCGCGGCCAACTAGCCCGGTGTACCCACTAAGCAATACTCACCGTTCGCAGCCACGCTCCCAGCCCGTCAACAGCGCTCCTGCACCCACCCCTCCAAATGGGTTTCGAGCCTACATTCCCACCAACAGCAAAACGACCTCCATTTTGCCAATTTGACTCACATTACACTGACTCCGGGGTCCCTTGTGTGGGAATCACTCATCGCACCATGCATACCACATTCACTCAGGCCCGCTGGCCCTCACTCACTCATCAACCACATTTTCCACTTCAACTCATTTCATCGCTGATCACTGCCATTCTTCTCACTAAATCACATAACTACCTCATGCTCCCTCGTCATCCCATAAACTAGCAGCACATTCCATTTAACACTATGTAGCTAAGCTACATCTCCACTACACACTCAAAGTCTGTCACTGTCCTCAAATCCTCAAAAATCCATTTCCCATATCCCATCCTAAATCTGACCTAAAATCACTCTAACTAATCCATTCCACGGGCTCCATGAGGACTTATCCCTGCCCCCATGGAGCTGTTCTAACTAACACTAACCCTTCCCCCGAACTAATGGTATCCTGTGCCCTAGACAAGGGGCTCTTCCACCCCTGCCCAGGGAATCCTGTTAACCTGAAACCTGCTTGCTTTGCTTTTTTTTTTTTCATGCGCACACCAGCACGGCAACTCGCAACCTGCGCTCTTTCCCCATGACGTCATGGCAGCTGTACGTGCTTCGTGCACCTCATCCCTCCTCGGACAGTAACATCCGGCAGGGAATCCCCTCCTGCCGGATTCCAACCATGCAGCCACGACGTTACCCTGTGAATCCAAAGCAAGCCTCACGTTTCTAGGGGTTCCCCACGCGAGCACATGTGCTCTGCTCGTCGGGGCTTTACAAACACGCTCGCATAGAGAACCCATCCGGTCCAAATTCCTTTATCCAGCCTAGCTTCTGTCCGTCCGCGGGATTGGCTAACATCCACCGTGTGCGTTTCCGGACCGGATTTCACTCACGCAGACGCGCACGCGGCCGGCCTCGTGTGTAGTACAGCACGGACCCCGCGCTCGCTGCTGTGCAAATCCGGCATGGTTCTTAAAACAGCTACGGCCGCTACTCGGCCTTTGTCCTTCATCTGGTCCCGTCGTCGTCGCAATTTCACGCACGCAACACTCCCGCGTGCCATGACGCTCACACATCTCACCATGACAATCGGACATGCGGTTGCGTGTTCCCGCATGCCGACCGTCATCTCCCTCACGTACAGCGACCTCACACATGCTGTCTCTCTCACACACGGCCGTTCACTCACGCATGCCATTTCACTCACACACGTGGTTCTACTCACACAAGGCCTTCCACTTGCACAGGGGGTTTCACTCACACAATGCGTGCTTTGCAGCATGCATTGTGTCACACTCATAACCACACACACCGGAACAATTACACTGGGGATTCGCGCCACCACAAGGGGTCCCGGGGCCTTCACACCCCCCAAGCTCCGTGTGTACCCGTCCACAGCGCTCGCCCCCTCTTCCTCACATAGCTCGACCGGACCCACCTGGTCGAGATCCGCTTCAAGGGAGCTCATAGCGTCTCCCTCCATTCCTGAAGGAGGCCATCCGGCTGCTTGCACCGGGTCACGACACATTTCCCGAGCTCCCCCTCATTGTCCCTCGCTAACTCCATGTGTGTGTGCTCGTCTTTATCGTGTAGTCTCTCCTCTACTTTTTCTATCTCCCGCGTCTCTGTTATTTCTTTTAATTCCTGCGTCTGCGTCTCCTCATTTATTATTTCCGTTTCTTCCTCCCTTTCATTAGTTTCTCCCTGGATCTTCGTCTCTGTTATTTATTTTAATTCCTGCGTCTCCCTTTTCATTTGTGTCTCCTTTATCAGGGTTTGCCCTAATTGCGGTTTCAATTCAGTCCTGCACCACTAACATTACTCCCTGTGATGTCACACATCCCATATTATTGCGCTTTTCTACTTCCTGGCTCCTTTTGAGTCATTCTTCCTCTCTGAGTTGTTCGTTCTCTTTCCGAAGTTTTTCCATCTCTGTGGATTCCAACTTTGCTCTCTCCTCGAGTTGGTTAATTTCAAATTCATATCGTTTTTGTTTTCTCTCCCACTGTTCCTCATGTTTTTCATTCTCCAATCTCATAGTTTCCTTCATTTTGTTGATTTCCTTTTCCTGTTTCATTCCTTGTTCTTTCACTTTCTCCTCTTACTCCAACCTTACTTTTTCTTTCAATTGGTGAACCTCAAATTCATGTTATTTTTGTTTTCTATCCCACTGTCTCTCATGTTCTTCCTTTTCCAATCTCGTCGCTTCCTTCAATTGGTTTATCTCTCTTTCCTACTTCATTCGTTGTTCCTTCACTACTCTTTCTTGCATCTCATTCTTTAATCTGGCCTTGGCTTCCAGCTGTTCGATCTGCACAGTGTGGTTCCTTAACGTTTCATTCTCCGTTCTCATTCTTTCCTCTCTTAACATCCTCAGTTCGTTTTGTAATTCTCTCTCTCTGCTTTGGTGTTTCTGTAACTTAGAAGCTTTTTTTTCTAATTCCTTTCTCATCTCCGCACACTCCAACCTTGCTTTGGCTTCTAACTGTTCGATCTGCACAGCGTGGTTCCTTAACGTTTCATTCTCTGTTCTCTTTCTTTCTCTCTTTACATCCTCAGTTCGTTTTGTAGTTCCCTCTCTTTGCCTTGGTGTTTCTGTAACTCAGAGGTTTTTTTCCATAATTCCTCTCTCAATTTCCATGCCTCCTCCCTTATTTCATCCCTTTTCTTGGTCATCTCCGCACCTCCTTCGCATTCTTTCTTCCTCAATTCGTCCATTCCCTTACCGTATTTCTTTCCTATTTCTATCTTCCGTTCTCGGCTTTCTCTTTTCCGATTGCCTTCTTCTAACTCTCCCTTCAGTTTTTTTTCATTCCAAATTGTGTTTCCGCTTTTCCTCTTCCATTTCTTCCTGTACATCGGCCATTCGTTGTGACTCCTTGTGCACCCAATCCTCCTGAACCCTGTCTACGAGCCGCCGTGCCTCGTCCAATTTAAAGGCAAACAAATGCAATTTGTCATCACCAAGTCCTGGCCCTATGGGCCATTTTTACTTGACGAAATCTACGATTTTGTCAAGTATGTTGTTCGGTTCAGTTTGTTTTTGTGTGTACGTCTCGCTCTACAGGTCGCATTTCGAGTCAGAATGTCATGGAACTTCACCAATGGGCTTATTGGCCACCAGAATAGAACCCTATAACTTTCGGCATGTCAAGGTCAAAGGTCAAGGTCAGGAAAAATTCCTGAAAATTGCGAAAATCCGTATCTTTTAGCATGGGCTGATTTTCAAAAATTCACGTCTCCGCCAAATCTTAACGGATTCCTTTCAAATTTGAAACACGGACGTAGGAGGGGAGTATCTTTGACTGGATTAAAAATTGGTCACATCCGTTACAGATTACGGAGGTGACAGGTATTTTAATCCAACATGGTAAGTGCTATTTACGGTTTTTCATGATCACTTATGAATCATAATGCCACCAAATATTCAGAAAAATTACCATTCACAGTGAACAATTTAACGGAAATTTGTTTTTTAATTTTTGACTAAACAAAACTTTGAAATTTTTGGACTCAAAAACACTTTTTGACCCCCAAAAAATTATTTTTAACCCAAACAGCTATTGTTGACCCCAAAAACTATTTTAGACCCTAAATCTATTGTTCATCATAAAAACTATTCTTGACCCTAAAAATACCTATTATCGCTCAATATTCTCGATGGTACGCGATCTTGTTGAATCTCGTCAAGTCCTGGCCCTATGGGCCATTTTTTTGTTTGTCTGTCTGTCTGTTAGCAACTTTATGGCAAAACGGCTTTAGCAAACACTATCAAATTTAATCCACAGGTGGGCAATGAACCTTGGACGACCCCATTAACTTTTGAGTCCAATTGGATCAAAGGTCAAGGTCAAGGTAACGAAAAGATCACAATCGTTTTTCACTCATAACTTCGTCAAAAATGATCTGATTTACTTCAAACTAAGCTTCTCGTGAACCTTATTCTATTTGTCACTTATAATCCTTCCCATTCCTACAGTGAAAAATGCATATTTGTGAAGATCAGTAGGGTCCGAAGTTTTGGGGGGTCATGGTCATCACACAAAATTACAAATTTTCCATTATAGATCAAAAAAGGTTAGGAATATGCGTGTTTACTCTGGAAGACATATATCAAGTCCTTTATTGGCTTTCATTTGACCTTATGTGGCCTTGAAAGGTCAAAATCATTTTACGGTCATAACGTCGTCAAAAATGGTTTAATTGACTTCAAACCAGACTCCTATAGAGAAGGACTGGAATGTCACGATCTCGGGGTTTGTAACTTGAGTCTGAAAGATTAACTTGAGTCGGGGGGTAAAATAACTTCTACAAGGGCTAGAGACACGATCTCGGGATCCATATAGGGGTTTTTGAGGACGGCGAGTTCAATAGTGTCATTTTCAACACCACCTGAGGTCATCTTCAAGGTCAAATTACTGAATTTTGGTATTTTTTGCCCGTTTTGTGTCTAACTCAAAGAGGAAAACTTTTGTAAAGTCTGACAAAACATGACATTGTGCACCTACTTGCAGATTTCTATCATCGTTAACTAATGTATGTTTTGTTTGTTTCTCTTTCAGAAACTGTCCAGCTGGTGATCTTACAGGATCTTTATGCTGTTTCCTGCTTTGGTGACAATATACCACGTCGTTGCAGCTGCTTTGGTTGTACAGGAAACTATGATGGGACGCCTTATGTAAAGGTCATATCCTTCCCAAAAGATCCTGAGGAGAGGGAGAGATGGATATTGGCAATGCCAAATGAGAAAGAAAGCTTGAGGTGCTTAAAGGAGATATCCTCTTCTTCTTCTTTCGGCTGCTCCCTTTCGGGGTCGCCACAGCGGATCATCCGTATGATCCGCATAGTGATTTGGGACATGTTTTACGCCGGATGCCCTTCCTGACGCAACCCTGGTCGCCTCTTACGACACAGGGATATGGTACACCTATTTTAACCGGGGTATACACCGGCCCAGTATAATGGTACTCATTTTGCCGACCTCAGAAGGATGACAGGCTGAGTCAACCCCTTGGTGTATTAAATCAGTGGCCCAACGGGGCTTGAACTCAGGACCTTTGGATCCCAAGCCGCTGCCCTAACCACTGCGCCAACACTAGGCTCGCTTAAAGGAGATATATATATATATATATATATATATATATATATATATATATATATATATATATATATATATATATATATATATGACACATTTCAATTGTGATTCGGTGTCAGTTAGGGGTGGAAAACGATCCAAAGAACCCCCATCAATATTTCCTGGAGTACCGAAATCAGCTTTGAAGCAGGTGACCTCAGCCCCATGCCCAACATCATCTTCTACGTCAGAATCAAGAGCTAAGAAGATGCAGGCAGCTGATGAGGCTGCAGACAATATCCAAGATTTCGACCACTTCTGTGCTGAAATCAGCTCCTATTTTCCTGGCTTTAATATTGTGACGTCCACGGGACTCGAACAGTCCCGCCAACGTAGAATGAGCCGAAACGATGGAGGCGGTTTATTTATTTATAACCCAAACATGGCGGTTCTAATCGCTCTACCGCAAACGGGACGAGGAAGGTGGCACGAGTCACTTTTCACTGAGTTGATGTTGTTGATTTGTTTTTTATTATTAACCAGAAATAACAAGACTCGGCAAGAAAAGGGATCCGGGGCGATTCGACGGGATGGTGTGGGATCGGGTGTGGGGAAAAACAGACAATTCCAATGAATATACAATTCTCAAACCCTCTAAGGCGCCAAGTACACACACCACACACACACACACACACACACACACACACACACACACACACACACACAC
>BROF01002693.1:47466-60209 GCA_024346535.1 Eptatretus burgeri | reverse complement strand
GGGGGGGGGGGGACCAAGTCCAAAATTTAATGGCATGATCCTTGGACCATACCTAACCCCCCCCCCACCAAGTTTCGTCGAAATCCGTCAGAGTTTTTCCGTAATACTGTTCACAAACAAACAGAAAGGGGTGAAAACAGTAACCTCCATCCATCTTCGAAGATGGCGGAGGTTAACTAGAGGGGGAGCACTTGGTAGAGTGCAAAACCTCCGCCGCCAATACTGCTGGGTCACTAAGTGAACTATTCATTGTAGGTCAAAACGGATCAGACTCAACTGAACCACAATTGAATAAACTAAACTAGATCGACGCGCATGTAGAAATGCCAATTGAAAAAAAAGTTGCAAAATTTTTTTTTTTCTCTAACAATTTTTTTGGGGGGGTTGGAAATCACTTAAAACATGTATTAATTCAAAAAAAAATTAAAATATTTTTCAAATAAAATCGAATTTTTTTTGAAAAAAAGTTGCAAAATTGTTTTTTTTTTTCTCTGACAAATTTATTTATTTTTGGTTGGAAAACATGTAGAAATGCAAAAACAAAAATTCAAATATATTTTCAAAATGGCCACCATAGCTGCCATATTGGACTTTGGACCAAGTCCAGAATCTAACGGCATATCATCCATGATCCTTGGATGATACCTAACCCCCCACCCCCCCACCAAGTTTCGTCGAAATCCGTCCAGGAGTTTTTCCATAATACTGTTTACAAACAAACAAACAGTCAAAGACTGGTATTTAGGAAATCGTCAACTTGACCTCTGACCTTGTCTAATAAAAGCTGTCTCGAGAGAAGGTAGCGACGCAAACCAGAAGTTTCTACGATGATTCTGTGCCAAACGATCAAAAATCGAATGTTTGACCTCACTGTGACCTTGACCTTTGACCGATTTGACCAAAATCTAATCAGCGCTAGCCATCACCCTCCTGAATCACGTGGTGTAATTTGACATTGATAGCTTCTTCCTTTCTTGAGTTATAATTTTTTTTTGATGTTTGACCTCACTGTGACCTTGACCTTTGACCAATTTTGACCAAAATCTAATCAGCGCAAGCCACCACCCTCCTGAATCACGTGGTGTAATTTGACATTGGTAGCCTCTTCCGTTTACGAGTTATCTGTACCAAACCATCAAAAATCGAATGTTTGACCTCACTGTGACCTTGACCTTTGACCGATTTAGACCAAAATCTAATTAGCGCAAGCCATCACCCTCCTGAATCACGTGGTGTAATTTGACATTGGTAGCGTCTTCCGTTCTCGAGTTATCGTGCCTACAAACAAACAAATACACACACACAAAGAAACACACAAACAGAAGATGGAAGTCATCAATATACTTACGAAATCTTTAGATTTCGTAAGTAACAAACAGACAGGGGTGAAAACAGTAACCTCCGTCCATCTTCGTTGGCGGAGGTTAAAAATGTTTTCATTTGTTTCAAAGCAATGAATCGCCACATCACGGCAAGATAACTGAGAGGAACGCATGCTCGCTCTAAGCTGTCTCGCCTGGATTCAGTTCAGAAATTACTTGTTTTTTTGTTTTTTTTTTCATTCAAAACCAGGTGGACAGGGTGTGTCAAGGCCGAATTGATTAGATTTTGGTGAAGATCTGGATCTGGATATTTAATAGATTCTTCACCATTGAGAGATAGATAAAAAAAAAGTTATCGACGGATTTGGGCGTAACTTTGTGGATGAGTTGTTTTTCTTATTCAGGTTCCTTCTGATGACTCCGATGCAGTGTTTGATTTCCCGTTTGACGTTTGTACCATATTCTGATGCTGTGTGGACTGTGCTTCCCTGCTGATGGACCTCTGGTAGCTTGTACCTGTTGCTGCATTTGAGCCTGGGGAGTCATGCTGAAATCTATCTGTTCAGGTTCTTCCCACCATCTTTGTTCCTTTTCACATTTTTTCTATCTTTTCACATTTTTCTTTATTCATTCTTATTCTTGCTTTTTCTTTTATTTTCTCTCTCTCTCTCTTTATCTATCTGTCTCAGAAAAGTGAATTATTGCAGAAAGTTTTCTGTAAAGATCACTTGTCTGCACCTGGATGGGTTTGAGGGTAGTGGAGTAGCGGCTAAAATCCAAATGTTATCCAGGTTCCTCCTGATGACTCCATCTTTGCTCTTTACTTATTAAGGTTCCTTGTGATGACTCTAATGCAGTATTTGGTCTTCCGTTTGCTTGGTTAGGTGACAAGAACAAGCCGATTGGATTTTTGGCGAACATTCGGGTGCAGATCCGGCCTATCAGTGGGATACAAAACGTAAACTGAATTCAATCTGGCGCAGGTATGCGCTCCACCAAGTGCCGTTCTTGTGCATCACGTATGCATTAAGTGCAGCATATGAAAAATAACATTGAAGGTGCCAGAATAAGAAAAATTGTGAATGGACGTGGTTCGGTTTGGACGTGGCCTGGTTCTGGCGTTTGCAATTTTCTGAATTAGCTTGTACAGACGAGACGTGAGCCCATCCGAGTACTAACTGGGCTCAACTGTGATTTGCTTCCATATGGAGGGCCATGACTAAGGAAGGTATCCATTAAGCCATTGGGTGCATTCCAGCCACAATGCATAGGCAATGCATGAAAGTGTTTGAATTAGAGGAAATAAAACCACTCATCATCAACAATGGTTTACTGTACTTTTATATCGGTAACAGCTTTCAAAATGAAGAACAATGCCATTTTAACCTCTCGTCTCCTACATCATGCATCAGCTAACCTCGGAGCATCATGGACTCCCTGTAGCGATTCAAGATATGTTGTGCCACTTCCTTCACAACCTTCATGTTTTCTGGACAGAGGTGCAGGCCATCGTGCTGAAAATAACAATCGTGCACTGCCTCGATCGTATCATTGGCAATATGAGTGCCACTATAAGGATTTGAAAAGGATGCCTTCTTCTGTCCATAGTTCAAAACCACCATGATGGGTCTTACTGTAAATAAAAAGTGATCATAAACCAATCATTGGTTCATATGACCCATTACAGGTTTTCACAGCAGACGACCAATCATTATCACCACCTGACAGCACAATGCTGCAACTGGGACTTCAGAGAATATTGATTGCTCTTGCTGCCCCCCCCACCAAATAAATAATTAATTTTCATTCAAATGCATAATGGACTGGAGATTAGTTATGAGTTTGATCCATATGCCCCGTTTTCAGAATTCTGCAGCTTAGGGCAGGAATTTGGTTTGTTCAGGGCGCCTCTATCAAAAGACACCATGACGTCTTTAAAGGCCCTGTCACACCTTGACGATTTAGCCAGCGTATGCCGACGTATGAAAAATTTGGCTAAAACGCTGGCACACGTCGAATACGTTATGGGTAAGTTTGTATACGTTAAGAGCACGCTGGCATACGTCGTAGTACACTGGCTTTCTTTCGTAGTACGCTGGCATACGTCGTAGTACGCCAAGCTGTTAGACAAATTTTCCATGCTTGAAATTTTTCGACGTATGCCAGCGTATGACTCGCATGTTCCGCATAACGCTGGCCATAAGTTGTAGGCACGTTACGCGATAGTTGACACACGTCAACACACGTTACTTGCAAGTTACTCATAAGTCGAAACACTTATGATGAAGGTCAAGGCCAATCGTGAAGGTTAATCGTGAATCGTTACTTAACCATGAAGGTCAAGGCCAATCGCCACCAAAAATTAATCAGCTGAGCGCCAGACCATGAACAATATTCCCATGAAATTTGAAGACGATCCGATCAAAATTACTCAAAAAATAAGGGTTTCGTCGACTCCCCTGATTTGGGACAAAGTGACCTTGACCTGTGACCTTGACCTTCAAAATTTTATGCGCTGAAAGGGACCTCTATAAACCTCTGATATGCGAAGTTACGAAAATTTCCAATGATAACTGCTCTGCAGAGTGATTTATACGTGATTACAGACAAAAAAAACAAACAAACAAAAAAAACATATGAAGGTCAAGGCCAATCGCCACCAAAAATTAATCAGCTGAGCGCCACACCATGAACTATATTCCCATGAAGTTTGAAGATGATCCGATCAAAATTACTCAAAAAATAAGGGTTTCGTCGACTGCTCTGATTTGCCACAAAGTGACCTTGACCTTCAAAATTTTGTGCACTGAAAGGGACCTCTATAGGCCTCTGATATGCGAAGTTACAAAAATTTCCAATGATAACTGTGCTCTGCAGAATTTTTTATACGTGATTACAGACAAACAAAAAATAAAAATAAAAAAAAACATACAAGCTGACTTACATATCTTGCAAAAACTTCGTTTTGGCAAGATAAAAACCCCCCCCAAAAAACAGGGAGTCTGGAACACTGACGCTAACCATTACCTCGACGTGTTTCGACTTATGAGTAACGTACAAGTAACATGTGTCGACGTGTGTCAACGATTGCGTAACGTGCCTACAACTTATGGCCAGCGTATGCGGAACGTGTGTCATACGCCGAGTACGTCGAGAAATTTTCAACATGCTGAAAATTTGTCGACGTCCTCGGCGTACTTCGATGTCTGCCAGCGTAATACAACGTATGCCAGCATGCTCTTAACATATACAAAACTTACCCATAACGTATTTGACGTGTGCCAGCTTGGTTCGGCAAATTTTTCATACGCTGGCTAAAACGTCAAGGTGAGACAGCGGCTTGACACTTTCGATGTCCAGTGCGGTTATGATTTGAATCGTCAAGCCGCAGCCTATGAATACCCCTATGCCACACGATCGTCGGCGATACGCTGCCGCGCTATGCATAAGTTAGACTATTGTTGGGCATAGGTTGTGAACGCTGACAACACGCTCAGCATTCGTTGGTATAAGTTATCTATATGTGATTAAAACGTTCTGTGTACGTTACTAATACGTTATGCATACGTCCAACACGTTATTATACGCCCAAAACTTAAAAAAAACATCAATTGTTTCGTGTACGCCAGCGTTTTACATACATTTTGAGACCTTGCCATACGCTGGCTAAAACGTCAAGGTGTGACAGCCCCTTAACATCCACCAACTAACGCTAGCAGATAGGAAACTCAGATTAACATCCATCTAAAGGCCCAGTCACACCTTGACGTTTTAGCCAGCAATGGCAACGTATCAAAATGTATGTAAAACGCTGGCTTACGTTGAACTTTTGATGTTTTTTTTAAAGATTCGGATGTATTCATAACGAGTTGGTCGTATGCATAACATATTAGTAACGGACACAGAACATTTCGTTGTCTTATAGATAACTTATACCAACGAATGCTTAGCCTGTTGTTGGCGTTCACAACCTATGCCCAACGATAGTCTAACTTATGCATAGCGCGCTGCACGTATCGCCGACGATCACGTGGCGTAGCCTATTAAAAGGCTGCCGCACAACGATTCGAATCATAACCGCCGGAGAAATGGAAGTGTCAACATCGCAGTCACACCTTGGCGATCTTGCCAGCATATGCCGACCTCTGAAAAATGCATCTAAAATGCTGGCGCACGTCGAATACGGTATGGGTAAGTTTGGTATACGTGAATAGAACGCTAAAGTACGCTATCATACGTCGTAGTAAGTGGAGTACGTCTTGAAATTTTAAACATGTTAAAAATTTTACGACGTACTTGCCGTATGCCTCACACGTTCCACATGCGATGGGAATAAGTTGTACGCACGATATGCAAACGTTGGCACACGTCGCCAAAAGTTACTTGTAAGCTTCTCATAAGTCGAAACACGTCGAGCTAATGTCTAGCGTACCCGAAAGTTATTTCTAACTTATGAGTAACGTGGTTTGAACCAATTCCCTACGTATTTCCAACGGCATATTGACGTCTATCGACGTATTTGATTGACGTCTTCCGGACGACCAAAGAACTTAATGAACGTGTTTCTAACTTACAACTACCATATAATGGCGTATTGGCAGCGTTTCGGGGAATTGGTATATAAAAATGTGGTTCACACAGGAGGAACCCATCAGTGTTCCAGACTCCATGTTTTTTTTTTTTGTTTGTTTTTTTTCTTCGGCACGACTGTGATGTTGACACTTCAATGTCTAGTGCGGTTATAATATAATATAAATAAAAGGCTGCCGCTCAACGATTTAAATCATAACCGCACTAGAAATCGAAGTGTCAACATCACCGTCATGCCGAAGAAAAAAACAAACAAACAAAAAAAAAACACCGGGGAGTCTGGAACACTGACGCTAAACATTACCTCAACGTGTTTCGACTTATGAGTAACTTACAAGTAATGTGTCGAAGTGTGTCAACGATCGCATGACGTGCCTGCAACACGTTACTCATAGGTTACAAATACGATTCGGGTACGCTAAACATTACCTCGATGTGTTTCGACTTATGAGTAACTTACAAGTAATGTGTCAAAGTGTGTCAACGATCGCATGACGTGCCTGCAACACGTTACTCATAGGTTACAAATACGTTTTGGGTACGCTAAACATTACCTCGACGTGTTTCGACTTATGAGTAACTTACGAGTAACGTGTGTCAACGATCGCATAACGTACCTAAAACTTATGGCCAGCGTAGCGGAACTTGTGAGTCATACGCTGGCATAAGTCGTAAAATTTCAAGCATGCTAAAATTTGAGGACAACCGCAAAGTACAACGATGAAAGCCAGCGTACTACAACGTATGGCAGTGTTTTTCAGCGTGCTCTCAATGTTTCCAAAACTTACCCATAACGTATTGGACGTGCGCCAGCGTTTTAGACAAATTTTTCGAAAATCGGCATAAGCTGGCTAAAATGTCAAGGTGTGACTGGGCCTTTAGGGAGAGCATGCTTTGTGATGCAATGCTCTCTGAAGTACCAGACAATTTTTAGGATCGAGTTAGGAATCAAACCCAGGCTAGATGGAAAGATAGGCCCAATAATCCTCTCTTCACCTATACCATCCTGCCAGACTTTTTCAATACACATGCATGTATATGTGTATATTTATATAATATTATAGTGAACTATTTATTATATTTACTCACATTTTGAGATATTTTTAAACGTTTATATGTCTTGGACTCTTATGAAGAACCTCTTGTAATTCCCCCATGTACAAAGAAAGGGATGTGAATTGTATACTGAATGTATAATTGTTGAGTATTAAAGTTTGCATTTGAAGCTCATCATTATCGGTGAAACAAATGAAACTGAAACGACATGTTGGTGGCCAAAGATCTGAAGAACATTCCAAAATGCAATTCTGCTTTTTTTCCACCATCTCTTCCTTGTTCGTCTGTCCAGCATCGATTGGTCCAACCTATTTTTTTTTTATTTACCGAAATCCAGATGGACAGATCACCTCCACTCATTCTCCCTCTTTCTCTCATCAGTGTAACCATCTTCCCCTTTCTGCACAACCTGCTCCTCTATACTGGACAGCCATTGAACGTGTCACGTCACTTTAAGCAAAATCCGATATCAAATTGTTTTCTTTTTGATGCTTCTTAGCTCCAGTGTATTTGTACGTGATTAAAAATGATTTTGGAGCGATTCAGAATGCTTGCATTTCTTGGCAAAGTTTTTAGTGTGCAGTACTATACATGTACGTATATGTACTGTATATCTAGTCTTATGATGGTGGGATCCAGGGTTCAAACCCCATATACATATATTTAGTGTGTTCATTAGCCCATGTTCTCTTAATGCCTTTGTCCAACATGTTGTATGTGCAAGCTACACCAATTAACCTTTATAGACACTTGATAAAATAAAGGTAATATTTTGTCATCCCATTGTATAACGTGATTACATCATATCAGTGGACTGCGACATTTTTAAGTGACACACAACCTGATCCGACTAAGAGGCAAACAACAGCTATGTCACTCTGCTGATCTTCGATTGGTTCGGAGCTCGTCTGACAAATGGAACATGTCTTTCAATTCTGACAAATGTCACGATCTCACTCTGTCACAACAGGATCGTCAAACAAACTCACCCCACTTTTCATGGTCAACAACTGGAAGAGGTTCAATCGCTTGAACTTCCAGACCTCACCATCGGTCTCGATACTTTTCTGGGTTGACCATGAAGCAAATTTGGCCCCCAAATTTAGCTGTTGAATGGGCATCATCCATCATTCCAAGTTTTTCCTTGATTTAAAATCACAACTATTCACAGCCTGCACAACCTTTGTCCATAGTTCAATGGAATGCTGCTCTCCACTATGGGATGGTGCGACAGCACGACATCTGTTTCTCTTGGATTCTTTGGAATCTTCTGCAATGAGGTCGAAGCACAAGGCCTGTTACAAAACATCACGACTGGTTGGTGGCCTCTCTGATTTTTACCACCTCTCTGACCGAGCTCTCTCAGTCTCCTCAGCCTCTTCATGACACGAGCATTCTTCCAGTCACCCCTCTCTTGGTTAAAACTTCAAAATGCAGGCTAACTGCACACCTCAAGTCTTTTCTCCAGTTTGTAAGACTGCCTTCTGGAGATGGTTCAATGACATTTTTGTCTCCAGACCTTCAAAAGCAGACGGTGCACCACCATCTCACATCATCCCCCATCGCCACCCACAATTATTTCTCTCCACATCAACCCTAGGTAACCTAACACACTTATTTGCCGGTTACCGTCTTTTCTACTCTTCTCAATCTCCTCTTTCTTGTTCGATCACTCCATTGCTTGTCTAACTGTGGCCCCATTTTCTCACCGACAATTCATTGCCTTTTTATCCTCCATCACCTCACTTTTCCCTGAGCCTACATTTTGTATTTAAAAAGAAAACAACTTAATTGTCATGGCAACATTTTATGGAGGATCACAAGATGAAAACACTATTTGGATTAAAAATAAGAAAACATTTGTAGCCTCCATGCAGGTATAGCAGTTGAACAACTCACCTGAACAAATCTGAAGAGCAGATTCAGCGTCCGTGCCCACCCGTGTGGAATTGACACAGAAGAGAATGCAAGGAATAAAGACATGGTGCTGAAGGAGATGTTCCACCTTTGTAGGCTCTATGATGAAGTCATAAAACAGTGCTTTTTTCAGCTGGTCCAAGAAATTGATTTCTGCTCTGAAGGTGTTTCCATAAACGCAATAATACAAAGTCACCCTCGCTAAAAAGAAAAAAAACAAAAGATGGAAAATGATTGTTATCATGACATTATCAGAAGGTAAACAACTCATCGAGAATGGACGTGCAAAGCACAACCCAAGGGAAAGAGTACGGTGACAATTTTTTATATTTGTTTCTCAACTCCAACCAGTTTTACACGACACATTTATCACTTTTCAAGAAGAAAAAATACTTTTTAAAAACACAGGAATATAGTCTTTCAACCTTTTTATTTATTTAATTTTTACAGAAAATTCACAAACCTAAAGAGTTATAGAAATCTATGCTGACAATTTATATACGAGGGAGAGGAAGGGGTGGGAGGAGGGACCTGGCGTTGTCCGGCAACGCCGGGTCCCTTTGCTCGTATAATATATAAACGGCTCCAAAGAATAGCTCTGAGAACCATCAAATGAAAAAGATGGAAGATACATGAACTGTTTTTATGGCATGTCATCATATTAGTCACTTGTACTTATCTGTAACTCCTTGGAAGTAGTGGACTCCAAAACCCTCAGCCTCATCGGCATCTCAATGGCCAGAGGCCGTGTCCCAGGACTTGCTTGTCGACATCTTGGTGCCCTTATTATTACCTTTCTACCACTTGCCTCCTCAACACAGTTGCAGTTCATTTACTGTCTTAGTTGTGGATCTATGACCTCCCTACTTCAGCTGAAGTGTGTGGTTGGTTGTTATCTCCATATGCTGGTTTCAGAAGGTGTAACAGAGCCCTTCCAGGTCTCAGAGTATCCACCTCCATTGTGTTGTTGGTTGGTATTTCCATATGTGTTTTCTCACCTGTTTATTGACTTACTTTTGTTTATTGACCTTACCCTCTCCAGTGAAAAGCTCTTCCACAAGCCTACATACAATTTTTTTTAAAACCCACTAATGTTTCGGTTTGGATTTTACACAAACAGAATTCGCTCAAAACACGAACATGAACTTGCTCTTTACTTCCATCAGCCTCAATCTTGTGTTGGAAAAAAAAAAAACCGGTTGCAGAAGAACATGTCACGAGGAGACTTTTTGGGGTTGAGAATGTGTGTGAAGCTGGAAGAGCACTTGATTGCAATTTCCATTTGAAAACTTTTTCTTTTTTCAAATTGCACAATCTACCTTCAGCATATTAGAAATAATAGGGAGGAAGAGGGACTGGTATAATAGCTTAACACTATGCATAAACCTTTGGGATGTCTAGCCTGGGTTCAAATATCAACTCGGTTTGAAACTGAAACCCTCGTGTTTTGCAAGCAGGGTGATGTATGTGTGTGCCATCCATCTGTCGGAGGTTGAGCCAGAGGACACGTCTGCCAGCACTGGTTGTTGGCAGACGTGAAAGATCCCATGGTATTTCTTGAAGAGTCGGCGAGTTATCAATGGCACTTGTACTCATGCACTATACTCTCCACCGAGCATCGATTCTGTTCAACCAGTCTCTTGGCTTGAATTACAATCCTGGAGGGGCAGCCCTCTGAGGTGGGTTACTCAACTGAGAGAGCAGGAATTTGGAATTTGTTCAGGGTGCCAGCTATAGCTTGCCAACTCTTCACAAAAGACACCCTGGGATCTATAACCATCCACTAACTAATGCTAGCAGACGGGGCACCCGGTTTAACGTCCCTCAGGGACGGCACACACATTGATGTACGGCACACCCTGCATGCAAAACACCAGGATGACAATTTATAGCTGGGATAATATTCAAACCCAGACGAGCCAGGTCATCGGAGTGTCATCAATGACACCCTAAACAAAATTTAAAATTCGAACCACATTCAGTTGTCAGGCCTCGCCCAGCAGGATTGTGAAAGATTTAGGCAAAAATAACATTTTCCTCAGACTACCACACATTGGTCACTTGAGTAGAATTCATCATACCTAGTAGTAGTAGAGGTTGTAGTAGTTAGAAAGAGTGTGCACAAGAGTTTTAAAATACAATGCAGAAACAGATCAAGTGTTTTTACTTACCGGGGTACAATCCAAGATGTTCCAAAATTTGTATCACAAATGCTGGAAGATCTGTAAAATATGACACATTATATTGATATGAACTAGTTAATCCATGATATCATTCGGTTTGCAATGGCTCGGTAGATATAAAGGGAGTTTGGACATAGAGATCATGAAAAGAACCATATTGTTGTAGCTGCGGGGGTCATCCTATGATCCTGGTGCAAGTCCTGGCAGGCTGCCTAAACAATGGCTGCAATGGCCGACTGAGTCGATGGCCCCAAGTGGGATCACACATCCACTGCCACGAAACCGTGCTGATGAGACCTCCAAGTCAGCCGCTGTGTTGCGCTAATTGGGTGTCGTGTGCCGGATCTTCCGTCAACGGCCGAGCGTGGCCGGCGAGGCGCATGGCACGGTCTTGTGTAGAGCACGAGTAACCCATATGCAATTCGTCCTTTCACCGACTTTGCCAAATTACAATTGTGGCCACAACTGCTTGAATTCACTCCGAGACCAGGTATATTCAATAACAAATTATGGTACACATGGGACAGGAATACAATAAGCAATACAATAACGTCGATGCTATAAACCCCTTACCCACTACCGCTTATCGTGTCCACAAAATAACGAATGATCTGAAGATTCCTAACATAGCCTATGCCTTATCAGGCCCAATCATTCCACGTGAGATACACAACAGATAGGGTGACAAGACAGGAACACCCAGTGGTGCCCTGCAGGACACCGCAGGATTTGGAGGACACGAACAGACACCAACTATGGCCTTGCTCGAGTTGGAGTCCTGCTCGAGAGGAGAGAGATTGGCTGGCAGGGCGGGGCAGGGCAGAATGCAGCGCTGGAGTGACTTTCAAAGGGAAAGCTCCACAGAACTCCCGCACAGGTCCTCGTGGCATGGTCCCAGGCTCGTCTCTCCTCCCCCTCCGCTGCGTACCCACTTTAATAAGGGTTTCCCTTGTGACGCATTTAGCCCTTCCCCACTCGGCCACCATTGGTCCATGGGCGGGGCCAACCCTTCCTGACCTCACCGGACAGCGCTGCTGGTGGTCAGCATCTCCATCCTTGCTTTCCTGCCTAAACTTGTGCTTAAAGCCCAACTGCGATGCTTTAACAGAACATTAAAATTCAGATTACAGGGGGTACAACATGAAATAAAGGTTCAAAGCGATGGCTGTTTTTCCACATATTAGGGAGGGTGGATATGGTTTGTTAAGACGTAAAACAACATGTCTAATATCACAATAAAATTACTTCACACTTATTCTAAGAGATTCAATATGGGATATAACTAAACTATGCTAAGCAATGTTAACCCTTAGAAGTTATTTCCACAACACTTGTAAAATATTAGACATGATATGAGCTAGTTCATTCATTATACTATTAGCCTGGTGTTGGATTAATGGTTAGCGTGGCTGCCTTAAGATCTTAGGGTCTTTAGTTAAAGTTGCTGTCCTCCATTTAATTAACACCAGGTGGATTGATTCTGCCCATCATCCTTCTGAGGTTGGCTAAATGAGTACCTGCTTACTGGTAACAGCTTCCCCTACCCTCTGTGAGCACCGCCTTCCCTTCCTCTCACGCTGCCTTCCCTTCTCTTCCCATCATGTTGCCTTCACTCCCCCCAAACCCTTCTCTTCTCTCTACCCCCTTTGGAAATCTCCGGGCGGACTCCACGTGC